>BQNB010014301.1:29538-75398 GCA_026074375.1 Tanacetum coccineum
AGTCTATTATTTTAGTCTTTGGTTTCTAAACCCAACAAGCTGAGGCCTTAACAGCATTAACCTGGTTTCCCTTAATAGCATTAAGTACTACTGTTGGTCTAACAGCATTAACTATTGCTTTTGGCCTAGCAGTATTAACATTCTTTCCACTAACAGTATTAACCCTCTTATTAAAATTACTGTTTATAGTTGTTGTTTTGTTGTTAATGACCTTCTAACAGTTGAATGTGCTTTATTAAAAACATTTGTCATTGCTCTTGCACTATTCACTGTTGTTCTGGGTTGAGTAGTATTAACTGGTCTAGCAGTAGTAAGTGATACTAGGCTAGACCTCATTAATATTGCTTTTGGTACCATGTTCCTTTTAGGACTAGGGTGAGTCATTCTAGAAAAATTCTGGTGATTCACCCTTTGAGTACAGTTCCACACTAGTTTTACCATCTTTTTATTATTAAACTGTCTCTGATGGTTATCACAATTACACTACAGGTGATTAAAACTTCCACATACATAACAAGCCTTTTTAACCATCTCAAAATTACTTCCTAGTCTCTAAGACATCATATTATTCTAGTTTCTTTGATTGTCTCTAGGAGTATGAGTGTTTTGTCTATTTTGATTAACATGATTAACAGTTTTCCTAGGAGATTTTACTTGCTCTTTAGATTTAACAAACTCTATTTTAGCAAAACTAGGGTTAACTATTTTCTTTTGAATCTTAGCCTGAGGCATATCTTCTTCCTCACTATTAGACACCCAATCCTTAATAATTGGAGCACCATTATTCTTCTCAACTGCCTTATGCTTGTCTGCACTAGCCTTAGCTTCACTAGTCTCAATTTCAGGCTTCTTAACTGTGGGCTCACTAACTATATGCTCATTTACAAACTCTTCTAAACCAGAGAATGACAAATAAGGTTTTGGAGGCAAAACATTTCCTGTATAGGGAGGTGGAACACCATTATACCCTAAACCTGTTTTGCACTTATCAACTATCTAACAGTCTAGTAGTTTGCTTAAGTTTTTAGATGAATTTTCAAAATTTTCTACTATTAGCTGAATTTCATGTTTTTGTTTTTGAGCCAATTCCAACTTCCTCCTAAGCTTTATAATGGCTACTTATTTTAAATAAATCTCACATTTTAACAGCTTGATATCTTCTTCATAAACAGACTTATTTTTCTTATAAACTAGAAGTCTCGCTTCTACAGACTCTAAACCTGTTTTATAAGTAATAGCATTTATCTTAGATGTCCTTAAGTCTTTTAACAGTTGTTCATTTTGTTCTTTAAGAGTTTTAACATTTTCCAAACAAGATGATGAACAGTTTGAATCAGTAGATACCTCAGAGTTAGAACTTATAGAAGAGTAAGCCATGAGTGCAAAGTTAGTTGGACCTTCTTCTGCTTGATCACTCCAATCATAACCAGAACCATCACAAGACATCAAAGCATTAGAAGTAGTTGTCTCTAATGGCATAACCCTTCTTGTGTTTTCCCTATTCCTGTTTTCTTGGTTCCTTGGAGCCCTGCACTCCCTTACAAAGTGTCCTCTTTTGTGGCAGTTGTAACACTCCACCTTGGACTTATCAAACCCAATGGTCTCGATACCATTCACAGAAAACTTCCTTCAAGTGTTCTTCAATAATCTCCTCGCCCTCATTGTTAGCATAGCCATCTGCCACCTTAAATCTATCTCTTCTAAATCATCAGGATGAATTTGTTGCAAGTCCTCATTGTTAAGTTGTGGACTAGTGTTCTTCAGGAACCTTCTAGCTCTCATAGTCAACATAGCCATCTGCCATCTCAAATCCATCTCTTCCAAGTCATCTGGATGGAGTTGTTATAGATCCTCATTTGCAAGTTGAGGATTGTTTGATTGACTAGAAAAGAATGCACAAATCACAGCATCACTCAAGTTATTAACATTTGTGGAGTTAGCAGCACTAACTTAAGTGCTAGCAGCAGAAACTCCATGAGCAGTATTAACTGCTTCATTAGTGCTGCCAAAGTTGTTAGAGGATACAAAAGCCATGTTCTGTGTGCTTGTATTTGAGCTTGATGTCCCTGTGACTTTTGGTTCATATACTTCTTGTGAAAGTATTTCACCCAAAATCTCCAACTGACTCACAAGCTTCTGAAGCCTATAAAAAGTTTGATTAAGGGTTTTTGAGCTAGGAGCAGTGAAGTTTTCATACTGCTGTTTCAAGAGATTTCTTTGAGTTTTCTTTGTAGCAGCATTCCCACCAAACCTCTTTTCAATAGCTTCCAGCAGCAACTTAGCATCCCAAATTGAGTTAAACTTTAACTGATGTTCATTAGGAATGCCCATCATTAAAGTACTTATTGCCTTCACTTCTAATCTCCTTGTGGCCTTCTCTTTAGCAGTTGTAGGAGATATTACTTTCTCAACACCTTCCACAACTGTTGTTTTTGGTGCAAAGTTTCCATTCTTTATGACTTCCCATAGAGCATAGTCAATCATCTGGATGTATTGTTCAATTTTCATCCTCAAGATCTCAAACTCACCAGGTTTGAGCATTGGAACCTTGGATGCAGCCACCATGTGTGCAGAATCTTGATTCATGTCTTCTTAGCAAAGTTTCTTAAAGCAACAAGCTCTGATACCACTTGTTAATCCTCTCAATAAGCTCTGATACCACTTGTTTGAATCCCACTTCAATGGATCTTTGATTCCTACTTGTTGTAAGGAGGAGAGAGAAAGCAAGATAAATCCTACCTAACTTATTGATAGAGAGAGCGATTGTTTGATAATACTAAAGATTATGCGGAATCTAATCTTTAATATAAGAAGAATTCTTCAATGAAACAGTAACACAAAACAATATAATTCAACAATAAAAGCTCTAATATTATTATAAATAATACGAATACTCTCCTAGTAATAGGGTTACAAAACCTTGAAGCAGTGACAATTCTATGAACGGGTTTTGAGAACTGTTTATTGCATGTAAATTCTATACCGATAGACCAACTTTTTATACACCAAGGCGTCCTTAATGGGATTACAATATTTTCCTAAGTTATCATGATCTTCTAAACAAATAACTTATACGTATCTTTTACAAAAATATCTCATAACATAGCCCATATGCAATCTTATCTTTTATCTTAGCAGTCTTTTTCCTTTTCCAGCAGTTTGTAATCTTTCAGCTATGTAACTTTTATATACCACAACATTATTAACTATCAAACAACAAATTAGTAGTAACTTTTGTACCAACAGCACTAACTGTATACAAGCAGTATTAACTACTTAGAAAGTTTTCTTCAATCTTCACCAGTAGTACTAAGTTACACTAGCAGTACTAACTTTACTCTAGTAGTACTAACATTACTAGCAGTAGTAATATGCACTAGCAGTAGTAACTTACACTAGTAGTAGTAACTAGCAGGACTAACTACTTAGCATATTTTTCATTAAGATTACTAACAACACTAATTTATTCTTAGCAGCAATAACTAATACCTTAACAGCAGTAACTTCAAGAAGGCTTTTAATCCCAACAAAAGGAGTTACAGAATAGAGTTTTTATTCAGAAGAAGAAGGTGGTTTTCCTAAAATTGATTGCTTTCTAAACTGAGTATTCACACTCGTACCTTTGGTGGTGTCCTTTTGTTCAGAAGTCCTATCAAGTAACTGAGCTCTTAACTTAGCATTTTCATAGATCGTGTCATGTAATTTATCTTGCAAAGAGCCAATTATTGTTTTGGTTTAAGCCCGTGTCACTGAATAAGAGTCAAATAGTTTCATGATGTGGTCTTAATATTGCATTTTCTTTTCATAATTTTGGACCAAAGGACAGCAAATTCTATGTTCCTCAATTCTAGTTCTGAAACAAAGGATTAAGGGTATCTGATACACTGGAGTAGCCTCACAATTACCTTGAGGGATCTTCCCAAATGGAGCTTGCAACCGTCGAACTTTTGTTGCATATCATTATACGTTATCATAATACGAAATATGTTTATATTTGCATTCTTCACACTTTTTGTACCAATCATTCTAAAGTTTAGCATATTCATTCTCCTTTTTTATGATACAATTTTCAAAAGGTTTTTTCGTACGTTCAAGCTCAGTTTGGAGATTGGATGTATCTATAACAGAATTACTTTGCACAATAGACATAATATCCTGACTGACAACTGCTCTCAAGAGACGCTCGATTTCCGATTCTAAAGCCTTGTGTTTGGCAAGAGATTCATCAGCTTATTTTACGAGAGATTTGAAGTCTCGAACAAATTTGGCTGCTTCTTTCAAAAATTGTATTTCCAAATTTTTCAATCTAGCATCAACTTGGTTAACGATAGGGAAAATTTCATCCTTTACAATTTTGTGAATCTCTTGGTGAACAGAAGACGATCAATTGTGTATATCTAAAGTCATTTTTTGTTTGACAACACGTTGAAGAGTTACAATGGTGATTTTTACCTCATTTAGAAATTTTCGTGCAACACTTGGTGTAGTATCATATGAAAACTCTTCATTTGGTATTGAAATTGGTTAGAAACATTGGCCATTTTGGAAGTATTTGAAAAATATAACTCTTCACGCGACTTGGCCGTTTGAGAAACAAAAACCCCCGAAAGATGATTAATCTTTATATAATTTTCCGGTTTTATTTCTTTGTTTAATTATTTCATTTTTGAGCGACTCTCTTGAGCAAGTTGTAGTGTCTCCACCAAATCATACACAGCAGGAGGATCATGTTTCTCTAATAGAATTTTTCCATTATACAAACTCTGTTGTTTCTGCTAAGCTTGCTTGAGATAAAAAGGATTTTGATCACCCAAAGCCATTTTTTGTTCGGTATGGTAAAATGAGTCTGGCTTAGGTGATAGCATGTGCATCGTTTGAATTGTTTTAAAAAGGACTTTGACATGTTTTAACCAAAATATTATCTAATCCCTTTATCTTATTCTCAAGTTGAATTTGTTTATCAAGAAGCTCGTCTTCGCGTATTTTAAAATCAGACTTCAACCTTTTCTTTTCTTCAAGAAGAGAAGAAACAGTTGACTTTCCTCTCGAAAGCTGTTATTTTAAATTTTAGAATTTTCCTCATTCAAAGTCGTTAATTGTTTACCGGAACTAAGGAATTGCATTATATCTTTTTATAAAGACATTTCTCTTGAAAAACCATACTTTATAACAACTTTTCAAGTTGTCCATATTTATCTGACTAATTTCAAAACACTTTTCTTGATTTTTCTATCTAGCAAGCTTAGTGGTCAAATCAGCATTAGTTTCTCTTAACTTGCGATTGACCGTGTTGATCTTTTCAACTTCAATTGCCAAATTATTATATAATGAATCAAAATAAGCACGTGTTTCCTCAACAGTTGCAGGATGTTGATCTACTGTTCCCCCATCTTGTTCCACACTAGAAACCTCAGAAATAACATTACTATCATTCTGTTGTACTTGGTGTGGTTTCAGAATTGGGCTCGAATACTCAGTATTCTGCTCCTCTTAGGGTAAGACTATTTAAGATAGCTCAATATCAATACTATCGTCATAGTTGTGTACCTCAGCTGATCCGTATGAGTCATAGACGGGAGCTTTATCAGTCTGTGTACCCAATGTCGATGCTCGCTTCAAATTAGGCATCAAAATGCAGTTTGCGTTAACTTCCTTAATCTTATCAAGATCCGCTGCAGCAGCCATCAAATTAAATTCTTCAGCTTGGAGTTGAATTCCTGCTTCTTCCTTTTGAGCCAATCAGCAGTTGAGTCTGAAGATAAGCAGCATCCTTCTCCGAGGAGGTTGACTTGCAGGTCCTAGCAAGATGACACAATCCTCTGCAGTTGTAACACCTTATTTGATTACCATTATTCTCAATCGCATTACCCTCAGCCCGTGCTTCTATAACATTACCATTCCCATTCGGATTCTGATTAGCAATCCTCGGAACAATAATAAGCCATCTATTTCTAACATTTCTGAATGCCCGATTCTGAACTGCATTCTAAACAAAGACGAACCCGATTCTTGACATTCTGCATTAGCATTTAGTACCCATTCTGATACCAACATACATGCCCAGCATACTCTAAACAGATTTCCCGCCATTGCCAATCCAACCATCTCATCGTCTGTTCTTGACCTATATTCATACCTGGTTGAGCAATCTGCCTATTACGAGGGTTTGCTGAAATTCTCTGGTTGTTGTTGTTGGTTTGTGTTGAGTAGTTTAGTTTAAATGCCTTAGCCATTAGAACAAGTGCCATGTTCATTCAATAGTATAAAAAGTGATTGGTCACACAAGGGCAATAATGAACGGCCGCGACATTTCACATATTTATGTGCTAAAGGCACCAAAATAGACAACACTACTAAATACCCAAAACAAACATGCTTTGTGTGACTAAATATTACAAAAGGCCACACAAACATAAAATTCATGTGGCCATTGGATGAACAATAGTCACACAAAATACACATTTCTTCACTTTAAACAACATATGGTCACACTTATTAACACTTTTGGCTACTTTATGCTTAATTGTATGTGACTAAATACCCAAAACAAACATGCTTTGTGTGATTAAAGATTACAAAAGGCCACATAAACATAAAATTCATGTGGCCATTGGATGATTAATAGTCACACAAAATACATATTTCTTCACTTTAAACAGCATATGGTCACACTTATTAACAGTTTTTTGCCACTTTATGCTTAATTGTATGTGACTAAATACTCAAAACAAACACACAAACATAAAACTTATGTGGCCATTGGATGAACAATAGTCACACAAAATACACATTTCTTCACTTTAAACAGCATATTGTCACACTTATTCACACTTTTGGCCATTTATGCTTAATTGTATGTGACTAAATACCCAAAACAAACATGCTTTGTGTGACTAAATATTACAAAAGGCTACACAAACATAAAATTCATGTGGCCATTAGATGAACAATAGTCACACAAAATACACATTTCTTCACTTTAAACAGCATATGGTCACACTTATTAACACTTTTGGCCACTTTATGCTTAATTGTATATGACTAAATACCCAAAACAAACATGCTTTGTGTGACTAAATATTACAAAAGGCCACACAAACATAAAATTCATGTGGCCATTGGATGATCAATAGTCACATAAAATACACATTTCTTCACTTTAAACAGCATATGGTCACACTTATTAACACTTTTGGCCACTTTATGCTTAATTGTATGTGACTAAATACCCAAAATATTCATAACAAGAAAATAAAAAAAGGATTTTACACCCCAGCGAGAATCAAACCCCCGACCTCCCTTACGGAAGTCAAGCGGGTTACCATCTTGCCAGAGTAACCTATTCGTTAATGTAATGAATTTTCTTTCTAATATAGAAGTTTAAGCTTTATTTTTTTTTCTAGTAGCTTAAAGAGTGCTTATAGAAACTGCTTATTAAACCGTGGCTTCTTCTCCCTCTGCTTATTTTCAACTTGTTTCACTTTTAATAAGGTTTTAATAAGTACTTTAGCCTGCAAATTCAATGTGCAAATGCTTGCTTGCAAATGCAAGCTGCAAATGTAATGTACAAATACAATGTGCATATGCAATCTGCAAATGCAATGTGCAAATGCTTGCTTGCAAATGCAAGCTACAAATGCAATGTGCATATGAAAGCTACAAATGCAATGTGCAAGCTGCAATAACACACAAACCAGACAATAAGCAGATTTAATAAGCAGTTTTAAAGCCGATAATAAGCAGTGTAATAAGCAGAGTTAAGCAGTTTATTAGCAACTTCATGACTCATTCGGGGCATCCCCCCGGGTTTGAAAGCCTCGTATAATATAAGATTCGGTTTTCACATTTAATACGGCTGTATTTATGACTCAAAACCAAAAACTTCGATCAAAACCATTTTTGTTTATGTTTAGGTGTTTCAATTTGATGCTTTTGTGAATTTGACCCTGAATATGCTCAAGTATATGATGTTTTGTGTGTTTTTTTTTGTTTTTGGCATAATTTGGATAATTATTAGTTTCTAATCTCAGATGTTTAGCAGGATTTCACAACATGTTTGTGGTGGTCCTAATTATATGCATAAAACATGCTTGATGAAATGTCTAAATGAAATTGTTTCATACTGTTTTTGATAATCTATAAAAAAATGAAGGTAAGTTTTATCACAATTTTGTTCATTTTAGGCATTTTCCATCTTCACATGAAGGTAAATTTAAATAAATCATTTATTTTTAATCTCATATGGCCAGACAAAGAGAACAACAAGAACACAATTTGACTATTTTCATAAGGACCATGCTCTCTCTTTCTTAAGGTAAGATTTTAAGATTGCATGCCTATGAAGTTTTTGACGAAATGCTTTCATAAGGACCAAGCTTTGTTGAGGTAATTCATTTTTATTCTGATCTTTTAATTTGAGAATATGATTAATTTAGAATTAAGGATAATGGGTGTGAAAAAGGTGTTTTTGATTTTTTCTTGTTGGTTTACAATCGTAAGCATGTACCTAATTAGTTTCTTAAAACAAAAGTTAACAGTGAAATATGGGTTCATGGGCCGAATCTAATGCAAGGTATAGTTTCAGAATTATTTATTTTTGGACAAATATTAAAACCATTTTGATATACAACTCATAGATACTATCATTAATATGTGAATATAGAATATCTCTATAACAAAGAGGCAACAGAACAAGCCATGGATAAACAAGGCTGGTTGCATACCGATGATCTTGGTTATTTTGATGAAGGAAGGATATACGTTGTGGATCGATTGAATGAGCTTATCAAGTATAAGGTCAGGTAATTTTGTTTTACATTAGTCAAACTCATATAGAAGATGTTGGCACAAAGCACTTTTGCTTAGTGTCTCCTGAAACAATGTCTTTGATTATTATATTTGATAGAACATTTTAAGTAACGAAATAGACGAGGGAGTTTATATTTCAAATGAGATGTTATGTTACTTGTATATATGCTTTAGTAGCTTGTACATTCACTTTAGATATTAACCTTTCATGGAATTTAGGGTTTAGAGGTATATGATAACGGTTTAAAGTCCGTTTCGATATAACGTTGCGAATGGTACATTATAGGAATAATGTACTTTGTAATAAGGATATGATGATATTGACTTGACATATTGTGATGTTTGCTTGACATATATGAAGACAGGATTGCCATAGATAGGTTGCGTGAGCTCGTCTACTTTAGTTATGTAAGTTACATGACATATTGAGATATTGACAATGCAAGTAATGTAATAAAGCGAAAAATTTCCCTGTATAATTGTGATCATAGTAAAATAGGTTTTGCATTTGATGAAAATTCTTAGGTTGTTATATTACCAGGTTGTCCAGGTGCACGATTTAACTTAGGACAAGTAGGCTTGATGTGGTATGGGCTCCCACACTCAAAGCAGACCCTTTGATTCTGATTTCCTTTCACAACATTCAACGGAGCAACATACTTGGGTTCTCGACAATACTTAGCAAAATGACCTGGCCTTTGACAATTGAAGCACAACTTACAGTCCCCACTAACAGGGTGATGAACACTACACTTGTTGCACCTTGGGTAATCCACATACTATTTTCTAGGAGGAGCCGTCGTAAACCCCGCTCCTACCTTTGACTTTTTGTTGTCCCTCCAAGACCCCGACGACTTACTTCCTTGATCATCAGCTTTCCTTTTGTCGTTTTCTTTGAACAAAGTCCCACAGTTAATCGCCTCCTCAGTCAAAATACTAGCTCTCGTAACAGCAGTCTGAATAGTTTCCGGCTGAACTGCCTTCACCATTCCTCTGATCTCCGGTGCTAGACCTGCAATATACCTCTTGATCCTTGATGACTCAGGCGTCACCATATGTGGCACCAACCGGGCTAGCTCATGAAACCTATCAGTGTAGGCGGCATGATTGCCTCCCACCATTGTATGGTTCCACAGTTCCAACTCTAACTTTTCCGATTCATGCTCCGGACTAAACTCTTCCCTCATCAAAGCTTTGAAATCGTTCCAAGTCATGCCATTAGCTGCATCCCTACCTCTGGTATGTACCTGACCTTTCCACCATGTCAGTGCTTTGTTCACCAAAGAATTGGCAGCGTACTTCACCTTCTGGCAATATTGACCGTACTAATTAGGCAAGGGAAGAATATAGTTTCCTAGGCCTACTATCCTAACACTTACAAGATATTAAATACAACATATGCATATATAAACATATTCGCAAATATCAGAACATAATCATACAGTCTTATAAAACACCCGTTTATTGCTTGACACACACCGCGCCACCAACCACCGCCACCATTGGCATTCTGAGCATTGTTGACATTTGCAGTCACTTGTGTGACAATCTGGGGAATGATGTTCTGAAGCTGCTCAGCTATGATAGCAGCTATGTTGGGTTGATCACCACCTTGTCTAGTATTCACCATTCTGACAATATCGACCGTACTAATTAGGCAAGGGAAGAATAGAGTTTCCTAGACCTACTATCCTAACACTTACAAGATATTAAATACAACATATGCATATATAAACATATTCGCAAATATCAGAACATAATCATACAATAAACAACAAGACATTGATAATTGCATTAAGGTCACAAGTCCACGTGTGTGATACCTTTATAATTATGTTGGCCACCATAATTATAACTGTGTCTTCACACGTGTACTCATTTCCAAGAATACACCTCTCAATGATAGCATGCATTTCATATAACACCAAATTTCACATATCAAAGATAATCAAATAATTCAAAAATCATTCATAAGACATAATTAAAAATACATATTCCAGATATCAAGAAAGGATAACAAAATGGGGGAAACATAGGGATCATAAGATCAATCATAGATCCTTAAACGCATCCTACGGTCTCACTAGCAAACTTTCCTAGCATCATATCCGATCACCTAAGATACCTGAAAATGATGCTAAAACACGTCAACACTAGGTTGGTGAGATGCCATAGGTTTTAGACACCAAACTCAAAACATTTCAAAACAATTTCAACATTACTGTGATAAGATAAACAGTTACATGGCATATCATGAACTATCACATACTACAGATCAATCAGCTCAACTCAACACAATTCAAATCAATATAGCTCAAACAAAATAGCTCGGCTCAACCCAAGTGGGGAAGGAACGATCCCACGATCCAAACCAACCCGGCTCCACTTGTCTACTCATACAAACACATAGCAAGTAATAGCCACACAGCACATGCATTTTAAAGCTCAACCATCAAATATCACAGTAATAAAACATCTAATACTCAAGCATCGTTTCCACCCCAATGAAAAATCTTAGAAAAGATAGGGCTATGACACTCACCTGAATGCGCAGCTACAAGTAACTCAAACTCCTTCCTTAAAAACTATACACAATAAAAGCTCATGTTACCATCGGTAAGCTAAACGCTTAATCCAATATAACAACCCTAATGATGGACTAATATCATCTATACTATATGTAAAGACTCTCTACCATCATTTTATATCTTCATTATATCTTTTATTTACTTTCTACTTTCATTTTAAACACTTACAACTTTCTGCTCAAATGCAGAATTTTTACCCAACTTGCACGACTTAAAACCCTTACCAAAATGCATCCACAATTCCCACAAAAATTCACACATGACCCTACATGTGTATACTACTCTCATCTAGAAGACCATGCATTCATTCAACCCATAGTATACCGTTGAAAATCAAACTTACAAACTGGTCAATTTCGGGTCTGATTGCACACCAAAAAGTTTCGACTTAAAAACCCAACTTAAAATTAGTTTTAGCCTTAACCCTTTTGGAGTTTTTAATAGACATATAAAAGTTACTTTCTGTAGAAGGGATTAATTTAAAACACTTCTTAAGTAGGGTTTTCACCTCATTTAAGTTGACTCAAAATTCGTCTGAAAACACAGTTTTGACAACGAATCTTGTAACCATTATTTAATTGACTTCCCGACCTCAAAAACTGTTGAGGCCGGATTTTTTGAAAAGAAGATTCAAAAAGCTACAGTTTAAAAAAAAGAATCATGTCGTTTGCTTTCCCTGTCATGGAGAAAAATGTCAATCAATCTGACCTAAATTCTGCTCATCAATATAACATCAATCCATGCAAACCCTAACATGTAATTTACATGGTTATGCCCCTAATTCAATTCTAATCAATGCTATTAACATTAATTACTCATTAAGATCTATATTTTGTTAAAACCCTAATCCATCATAATTAACCTATAAGAATTAAAAAGATTTAAAGAGGTTTAATATATTTACCTTTATGAGCAAAAACCCTAAAATTCTTGAATCTTTCTTGGTTCTCTAATGGCAGCCGAATTTCTTTCTTTCTTTAGGGACTATGGGACGAGTTAGGTTATTAGGAGAGAAGGAGTTATGGGCTAGGCCTTTTATTTAAAGATCCTAAATATTCTAGTCCAACTCTAATTAGGCTAATACAAAAAATTAAACCCAAAACCTTTTTTTTTCTTTTACTATTCACAAATTCACTATTCACCTATATAAAAAAAATATTTAATTAACTAATAATTAATATTACCTTAAGTTTCTACAAAAACTTACGTTATTTTAACTATATCTTTTTATTAAAACGCAATAAACTGCACTTTCTAAAAATATACTTTCACTTCTAAAAAAAATTACACTCTTTCATTTCTAGGCTCACTTTCTAAGTATGGAAAGTTACACATAACTTCCATATTTCTTTTCACACTTGCTCATATTCTCATGCTCATACGATAAAATGCTCATTTTAAATTCGTAAATGATCCTATTCATACTCATTTCAAATCAAATAATCACCAAAACACATAAGATCACACAAAATAGCATAAAATTAGAATCTAGAAGCGCATTCTAACCTGATCAAACCATGGTTGTCACACGAACTATAGGCCCAAACCATCTAAGGATCTCAAATGGTCCTACATAACTCGGTTCAAACTTGTCTTTCTTTCCAAACGTACTACACCTCTCCAAGGTGAGACCTTCAACCACCCATAACCTACTAGCATTAATTTAAAAGTTTCCCACTGCTACCAAGCTAACTCTTTTGACAATTTAGCTGCCTCAATCCTTTCCTGTATTACCACTATCTTGTTGGTTGTTTCTTGTACCAAATTCGATCCATTCAACTCACTCTCTCCAGTTATGGCCCATAAAACGGTAACCTACATTCCTTTCCATACCATGCTTCAAATGAAGCACATCCATACTCGAATGATAATCCCCACCTTAGGGAAAAACTCATCCGTTTTACCTCCGTTTTCATTCTAATTTCTTCACCACCACTTGTGTACAAGATACTACACTCAATATAAAATGTGTAAACCCTAATTATTCTATTCATAAGCTTTCATACATCTTTTTACACTCAAAACCCTAATTCAAAACCCTAAACCCTAAAACCGAGCTAGTTTCTAAACCATGACCCGTTTCTTGATTTTTATCCATTGTAAACCCAAACCAACACTCAAATAAGTTGTAATAACTTAATTTACAACATTCTCAATCATATACAATCATCATTTCATCATTTTACTTCAACTATATGCAAATTGAATCCAAGAAACCCTAATTGTGCCCTAATTGGAACTTTGGACCCGTTTACTCGTTTTTGCCCATTTTAAACCCGAACCACCTATCAAATTTTGATTATAATCCTTAATATAAGTCTTGGGATCAGTAACCTATCATTCTTAATCAAATGTACATGAATTACAAGCTTGAAAACCCTAATTGAGCCCTAATGTACCCGAAACTCATAACCTTTGCATTTTGACCCATTTTGAAAGTTTTTCTTGCAATCAAGCACCTTGATGACCATGCTACTTCATCCCTAAGCAGCTTACAAGCACCCCTCCTAAATATCTACTCCATTTCATGGTACAAAAATGAACCACATCACCCCTTTGTCTCTTTTCTTAGCCGCGACATCACCAAAGCAAGCCAACACCCTTAAGCTAGTTTCTAGCTTATACAACTCATTCTCTAGCCTCTCCTCATCACCCTCTAGCCCTTACACATGTCCTATATCAGATCATAAGCATTCCTTGGCCACCAAGATCATTTCAACTATAAATAGAAGCATAAACTCTTCATTTGAACTCATCCCCCACTTCCTCCTCTATAACCCTTACATAGAAGCAATCCTTTGCTCTAATAGATCCTAAGAGGTCTTAAGAAGGCTCAAGTTCAGAAAGGAAGCAAAAGAAACCAAGAAACGAAGCCCCGGAGTCGTTATTCTAGGCGTACGAAGCTAAAAGTCCCGATTTCGACCCGTTTCTAAGCTATAAGCTCAAACCAGGTTCTCTAAGCTTATATTCTGTATTCATGCCGTCATAATGTTCATATGATCATGCTAAAATCATAATATAAAGCTTTGAACTCAAAAACCTATGTGTTTTACCTTTTTGATCCAAAACCGTACACCCGAAACCCTAATTTCATGTTTTTGCTTAATCTATAAGCTAAGCTTGTAAACTATTGTTATAATCTATCCCAATAAGCTTAACTAACATTAAAATAAGTGCTTTGATAAGTCATGAAATAATTTGAGCTTAAAACCCATGCGTTTTCATTTTAAAACCCTAATATGACCCGTTTTGCTTCCTAGCTTAACGAATCGTTAGTTTAAACTTGCGTTGTGTTAAATATTCATATTTTAGTTTATTATATCTTATAAATGTCTATTGAAATGTTAAAATAAGCATGCATGGCAATTTAGACATGTTTTGTAAATATTATCCATGCAAGGGATATATATCGTAACTTTCGGAAACTTATAACTAAAAGGACTAAAAGTGTCATTTTATCAAAGTTATAACTACAAGGGTGTATTATGTCACTTTTTAAAGTACAAGTTTTACTTGGTATATCTTTTAAACTTAAGGGACCAAAGTCGTAAAAGTGCAAACTCCAAGGGTATATCCTGCCACTCTTCAAACTTAAGGGTCTAAAATGTAACATTTTGAAAAAGTATAAAAACACATTCAAAACATTACAAGACACAACTTTAATTAAGGCTTGGCGTGCTTAACATTTCCAGATATTGAATAAAATGCTTAAAACTGCTTATGTTATAACTATTATATCTTTCATCATCGATGTGCTTTCAAAAATCATGTCCCAGATTCATATTATAACCATAAATAGTTTAGGGAGCTCATATGTAAGGAGTTTCCATCTTGTATACGTTCCCTGACTGAGTTGTTGGCTTTACGATTTAAAAGTGCCCTATCTCCTCAACGTTTACGGAATGACTTCTGAAGTTATGATGGCCCGAACAATGGTTATGAGTAAGATTTTATTCAAACCAACATCGATGTAAAATCTTACATATTCAATCAAACTAAGACTTGCCATATATTACCCCAGGTTGCCTGTGATGAAGCCGTTACTATTCATTTCATATACACTTGCTATCAATTTCCCTATAACCGTTCAGGTGAGTTCAATAGGCCTCGGTAATTACATTTCAATCTTTTTAAAACCCGCGAGGGGGATACATGCTATAAAACATGAATGCAATTTTCTGTATGTCTATTTCAATTTACTATTGCCTAAGTAACCTGCTTGCCTTAAGTCCCCATAATCATGGAACCATTATTTACTCTCCTTAGTCAAGCCGAAATGGTGTGAAATAGATTCTATTATTGGGCTGGACTCACCGTTGGCGTACCCAGTTAACGAGTAACCAATTGCACATCTTTAGAAATCACGCGGGTATTTTGGCAAAGGTACCCGCAGGGGCTATAACGTATCACCATACCCTAAGCTCTCAGATTCATGAGCTAAGGCAATAATAAATATTTTTTTACAATAACGGGTTTTTTTTGTAATAACAACGTAACCCAAATATCGCATTTGCATTCGAATTATTTAACTTAAACCTATGAATTTCACTCAACCTTTGTGTTGACTTTTAGCATGTTTATCTCAGGTAACTATGGTATGGGCGTGAGTGGCGAGGACTTGAAGAAGGCAAACCGTTATCATATCAAATGTTGTATTTTAGATTGTTTGGGACCTCTCTTTTGAAAAAACTCTAATGAAATATTGAAAGTAAACTTATTTTCAAAAACGACTCTTTGGATTCGTTTTCTATGATTATGACGTTGTAACCTTTGAAGTAATACCCATGATTAGCCTCCGCTACTAGCTGTAAAAAAATAGGGGTGTTACAGATTTGGTATCAGAGCCTACGTTATAGAGAACAAGGTTGAAACCTTAACTATAACTACTTTTCTTTTTCCATCCAAGAAAGTCCTCCGTGCCGCTATATCTTCTGGAATGGTATGTAAAGATACATAACTATTATACTATTATATAAATAACTTATATTATACTGGATTGTTACAGTCATGTCTTCGTCCCCTCGTTCTACTATCACTTCATCTGAGTTCGATATGGAAAATGCTTTTTCCACTATGAATATTCATAACTATACTTTAGCTTCATCAAGCTACATCGGGAAGCACTTCTTTTAACTCTTCAAAAGATTCTAGGGATGGTATGATCCCGCCAACATTCTCACTTTTCTATAATAATCCGTATTTGAAGAACGTACAAGCATTTTATGCTAAAGAATCACCTATTACACCACCAGATCCTATTACTCCACCAGCTATTTTTAACCTATCTCCGATTATTACCACCTTCACTAGCACTTTACTAAACTACTGTTTATATCCTCGAAATTTCTTGTTTTCCTAAAGAATTATAACCACCTAAGAATCAAATTCATCCCCATCTATCTTCTTCTTAACTACGTTATTTAATTCATCTCGAAGCAAGCCTGTAATCCATAGCATCACCAATCAGTCTCAAACTTATACTCCTACCACACCTTAGATATATGAATTAAGAAAACCTCTATATAAGATGCATGAGAACACCATAATAAACAAACTGGAAACATTCTGAATACTTAAGAAGAACCCCTCGTTTTCACTTGTATTGAGAAAATGAAAGAAAGGATTTGTTAATAATTTGGATAATCCAATGCCATGTATTATTGATGAAGTGAAAACCAAACTTAAGGAAGCCCGCTACAGAAGAAGCATATGGGACAGAGAGACAAATTTCTTTGTTCCGCTTTAGATTCTGATTTAAGAAATAACCCTTGAGGATATCCAAGATCGGCCTATCAACTATATATGAAAATGCTTATGGACACACTACATAAACTCTAAGACTAACTAGATCAAAACCTTATCTTATCATTTTTTTTCATCTAAGGACACGTAGTATAAGTAGCAACACCTATCAGATCTTAGGTTATGTAAGATAAGTTTCTCTATAAATAAAGATGAAATATTCCATTTTACCTTACTTACCAAAAAATCATATACGTCATTTTCTTGTTATCTCCGTCTTCATCATCAATTAACTAGGCCACCACCCGATTATCCCTTCAATGAGTTTATCTATGCAGAGTTAGATAACTCATTATAAATCATACTACGACCACTGGAAAGTGAACTAATCCTGAGGAATCTAATAAGTCAAATGCTTGTTTGAACGTTCATATATGAAAATCTTAAATTCCAAAACTTCCTGTTATATCCTACAAGTAATGATCGAAGGAATAAAGAAATATTCTTGATATGAACTCACACAATGATATTCAATATCACTAAGTAGGAAATTTTTAATTTTATACAATGACTTGTGATATGACTATCATTATATGGATTCTTATTACGTGTTATCTTAATGTTTGAAGAATGCTCTCCCAAAAGGATGTCAGACATCTGAAGCACCAAATCCTGACTCATCTACCATCGAGAAAACACGTTGCTGAACATCGGAAGCACAAGCTGCAGATAATGGCAAGTACAAACAATCCCAACCTAAACCAAGAAAAACTCCCGAGCAAGGAAAATGCGCTTACAAAAATTTACAATTTTACCACCAACTTTTTCTACTTTCCAATGGTACGACGGAGCTTTTGTCTCATTCACTGGTTTAAACGGACTGAATCTATATTTTCTCGTAGCAAATGTATCGAGAAGAACAAAGTGAGATTTGCTGTTAGTACCCTCACTAATGTAACACCCCCATTTTTACAGATAGCAGTGGGGGTATTACTTCAAGGTACAACAGTCATAATCATAGAAAACGAATCAAAAAGAGTCGTTTTTGAAAATAAGTTATCATTCATTATTTCTTCAGAGTTTTTACAAACGAGAGGTTCCCAAAATCTAAACAAAGAAAGTTTGAATGATAACAGTTTTTCCATCGTCATTGTCCCCAACCACTCCGTGCCAATTAGCTACCTGCGATAAACATAGCTAAGAAAGTCAACACAAAGGTTGAGTGAAATCCCATAGGTTTAAGTAATATAATTTGAATGCAAATGCGATATTGGGACTAGCGTTGATATACACTAAGTAATTGAAAATCATTTAATTTATTGCCGATTAAGCTCATGAATCCGAAGCCTTATGGTATTGTGAGTACTTATAGGCCCCTGCAGATACCTTGCCAAAATACTGTGTGATTTCTAAGATTGTTTCAATTTGTTACACGTAACTGTGTACACCAACGATGAGTCCGCCAAATAATCTATTCACATCATTCGCAGCTTACTACGGAGAGTAATTAAACGTTTCATTGATTATTGGGGACTTAAAGGCAAAGGCAGTTACTTAGGCAATAGTAAATTGGAAATAGCATACAGAAAATAATTGCATTTCATGGTTTATAGCATGTATCCCCCTCGCGGGTTTATAAAAAGATTGAAATGCGAGGCTATGAACTCACCTGAACAGTTATAGGGAAATTGATAGCAAATGTTTATAAAATGGAAAGAACGATTCTACGAGCGAACCTTGGGGTAATATATTCAAGTCCTAGTTTTGATTGGAATATGTAAGATTTTAACATCGATTGTCGTTTTGATATTAAAATTAATCATAACACGTTCGGGACATCATAAATTCAGAAGTCATTAGTAAACGATTGAGGGCTAGGGCACTTTTAAATCTAAACCCAACTACTCAGTCAGACCATAATACCAAGATGAAACTCCTTAATATGAAAGCTCCTAGTATGTGGTATGATACGGGACATGATTTTTGAAAGCACATCGATGATGAATGATATAATAGTTATAACATAAGCAGTTTTAAGCATTTTATTTAATATCTGGAAATGTTAAGCACGTCAAGCGTTAATTAAAGTTATGTCTTGTAATGTTTTGAATGTGTTTTTATACTTTTTCAAAATGTTACATTTTAGACCTTTGAGTTTGAAAAGTGGCAGAATATACCCTTGGAGTTTGCACTTTTACGACTTTGGTCCCTCAAGTTTAAAAGATATACCAAGTAAACCTTGTACTTTAAAAAGTGACATAATAGACCCTTGTAGTTATAACTTTGGAAAAAATGACACTTAGTCCTTTTAGTTATAGTTTTAAAGTTACGATATATTACCTGGGGCCTTGCATGGATAATTTTTTACAAAACATGTCCAAATTGCCATGCAAGCTTATTTTAACATTTCAACACCCCAAAAATTTTTTTTTTTTTCGATTATTTTTTTTTTTATAAGATTAATAATAAACTAAAATATGAAGATTTAACACAACGCAAGTTTAAATTAACGATTCGTTAAGCTAGGAAGCAAAACGGGTCATATTAGGGTTTTAAAATGAAAACGCGCGGGTTTTAAGCTCAAATTCTTTCATGACTTATCAAAGCACTTATTTTAAGGTTATATAAGGTTATTAGGGTTGATTATAACAATAGTTTACAAGTTTAGCTCATAGATTAAGTAAAAACATGAAATTAGGGTTTCGGGTGCACGGTTTTGGATCAAAAAGGTATAACACATAGGTTTTTGAGTTCAAAGCTTTATATTATGATTTTAGCATGATCATATGAACATTATAAAGGTATGAATACATAATATAAGCTTAGAGAACCTGGTCTTGAGCTTATAGCTTAGAAACGGGTCGGAATCGGGACTTTTAGCTTCGTACGCCTAGAATAACGACTCCCGGGCTTCGTTTCTTGGTTTCTTTTGCTTCCTTTCTGTACTTGAGCCTTCTTAAGACCTCTTAGGATCTATTAGAGCAAAGGATTGCTTCTATGTAAGGGTTATAGAGGAGGAAGTGGGGGATGAAGAAAAATGAAGTGTTTAGGGTTCTATTTATAGGCGAATGACCCTTAAAGGCCAAGGTAAGCTATGTGATCTGGTTAGGACATGTGGGAAGTCTAGAGGGTGATGAGGAGAAGCTATAGGATGAGTTGTATAAGCTAGAAACTAGCTATGGTGAGTTGTTTTGATCATGGTATGCCGCGGTAAGGATAGAAGAAACAAGAGACCATGTGAAGCTTTTTAATAAAAAATAATGAAGATATTTGATGAGAGGTGCTTGTAAGCTGCTTAGGGATGAATTATCATGGTCATCAAGGTGCTTGATTGCAAGAAAAACTTTCAAAATGGGTCAAAATGCAAAGGTTATGAGTTTCGGGTACATTAGGGGCTCAATTAGGGGTTTCAAGCTTGTAATTCATGTACATTTGATTAAGAATGATAGGTTACTGATCCCAAGATTTATATTAAGGATTATAATTAAAATTTGATAGGTGATTTGGGTTTAAATGGGTAGAAAATGAGTAAACGGGTCAAAAGTTCCAATTAGGGCATAATTAGGGTTTTCTAGGTTTATTTCTTGTATAATTGAAGTAAAAGGATGAAATGATGATGGAATATGATTGAGAATGTTGTAAATTAAGTTATTATAACTTATTTGAGTGTTGGTTTGGGTTTACAATGGATAAAAATCAAGAAACGAGTCATGGTTTCGAAACTAACTCGGTTTTAGGGTTTAGGGTTTTAAATTAGGGTTTTGAGTGTAAAAAGTTGTATGAAAGCTTATGAATAGAATAATTAGGGTTTACACATTGTATATTGAGTGTATTATCTTGTACACAAGTGATTGTGAAGAAATTAAAATGAAAACAGAGGTAAAATGACTATTTTAGAGATCATGCTTAATGACTTGTACATTGAGCTTTTAAGGACTTGTACTTTGACTTGAAGAGATTTTATATTTCAAATGAGATGTTATATTACTTGTACATATGCTTTAGTAGCTTGTGCATTCACTTTAGATGTTAATCTTTCATAGAATTAGGGTTTAGAGGCATATGATAACGGTTTAAAGCCCGTTTTGATATAATGTTGCAAATGGTACATTATCTGAGTAATGTACTTTATAAAAATGATATTGACTTGACATATTATGATGATTGCTTGACATATATGAAGATAGGATTGCCATAGGTAGGTTGCATGAGTCCGTTAACTTTAGTTATGCAAGAAATGTTGCACATTGAGATATTGGCAAAGTAAGTAATGTAATAAAGCGAAAAATTTCCCTGGAAAAAGGTGAGTTCATATATAATAGATAGATTGTACATTGCATCTTAATAGATGGATATTTACATTGATGAAAATTGCGGGTTGTTATATTTCATTTTAAGCTTGGTTTGGAATAAGTGAAAAGTCAGGAACGATGAATTTATCCTTTTTGGGGCATTTTAGGATTGAAATGTTTCTTGTTCTATGATCCCTAAAAGTTATAAAATAACAAAAGTCAAACATGTTAGTTAGTTGCTTAAAAATTAGTGTTAGTCGTGCTGAGAGAGCTCCACCCATGCAAAAGAACGAGAACATCGGGCAACTCTGGGAGAAGCGGACATGTGGAGGTTAGGAGCAGAGCACATCACTGCGCTTAAGCACGCGAGTGACACGTCATAGAGCCGATAAACATTGGAGTCACGAGTGACAACAGGTCTAGTATAAGATGTATGGTAACAAGTTCTTAGGGATCTAGTTGAACATGTTAAAGCAAATTATCCTCTAGATCATTCCTTAGAATCTGCCTTTAGGTATGCTAAACTAATTCAGGATTTGCTTACAAACATCAGTAAAACCTGCCCTAGTATCAACAATTCTGGTGAAAAATTAGTGGCTGTGACCCCAAAGAACAAGGACAAAAGAGTTAGATTCACTGAACCCATCACATCCTCAGGAAACACAAACACAAAAACCTCTTCTTTATCAAACTTAGTTTCTAACAAACCTATGTTGTCTTCTACAGGAGTAAAACCGTCTACTAGTGATAGCGGATCACAGCCTTTAGGCAATACAAAGAAATATAAGATTTAGCAAACACCAAGTAGTACTCTGAAGAATAAAGTAGAAGCCCACCCTAGGAATGTTAAATCTAGTTTGAAAAATAAGAATAGTGTGGTTGAACCTAAAGGACTACAAATGTGCAGCATTCCAAGCTTAATGCGAATTCTTAACTTAAATGTGTTGAGTGTAATGGTTGCATGCATTCTGATAATCATGATTTGTGTGTTCTTGATTTTATCAATAATATGAATGCTCGTGTAAAATCAAAATCTGTTAAGAAAAGTTCAAAGAGAAAAGTTTAGAAACCAATAGGAAAGGCATTTACAAATATTAGATACATCTGTAGACCTACTGGTCGGACCTTTGTTGGGATCTCAAATTTGATGATTACAAAACTACATATGCACAAATAAAGAAAGATGAAACAACAAGGACTTAATGTAATAACTAAAGTTAGCTTTCTATGTAAGCTAGGTTTTCTTGTAAACCCTCTATATAAAGGGTCATATGCGTCTAGTTTATAGCATCCAGAATAGTTAGATCTCTCTAATGAGAGTCTAGACACACAAAGAAAATGTGTGTATTATTAGTTAGCTTATTATTTAGTTTATAGTTTATTATTAGTATGAATAAATAAAACCTTGTTCATAACATTGATATTCTTATTTATTCCACTGCGTATTATGTTATTCAATGTTATTATATCCTAGATGGGCATAACGATCTTATCAATTGGTATCAGAGCAGGTTGCTCTTGATATCTAGGATTTGTCAAGGTTTCTACAAAGTCGTGTTAATTTTCTGCTTTTTTGTTATTAGGCGAATTTGAAGTAGCAAAGGTTTTCACAAACCCTAATTCCATAATAATAGAAGTATTGAAGAACAGGTCTTTGAAGAAAAAGGGTTTTCATAGTTTTTCTGCTCATTCTGTTGTTTGGTCTCATTCAGAAATATTAGGGTTTCTTCTCAAACCCTAATTCAACAATAGCAGAAATTGATGAAAGCGGCTGCTGGTGTTTCCATGAGTTCTTTCAAAAATAACAATCGACAAGAATGATGAAAGCAGCAGGTAGACACCATGATCGTATTTATCATTAACAACCCTAAACAGCAGGTGCATTCTACATTAACAGTTAGTACTGCTCTTCTATAGAGTTAGTACTGCTAGGGTTTTTATACCAAGTTACTACTGTTATTGGTTTCTATTGCTATGATTATGCTGCTGTTTGATTTAATATGGGAAAAGAATTATTGTTTTGAATGATATCAAGAACGAGTAACAATAGTAGGTGTGGTGGTCAAACAGATTCAAGATAAACAGCAGGTATTGAATTAAGAAGAATACTGCTGCTATGTTTTACAAGTTAGTACTGTTTAATAAATTAGTACTGCTAGCTTTAAAACTGTTTGTGATTAGATATGTTGCTGCTTCATAGATCGAAAACTTGTGGCTGCTTGGTGATCGATGATGTTCATGTTTGGATCTGCTCATATACAGCAGTTTCGAACATACCCTATAATGATAATCATTGATCTGATTTTGAAGAATTTAGGGTTTTCTGGTTCATGAGCATGTTGTGATTTGGAAGCTCGTATTAGTGTTGTTTTCATGAAGTGCAGGACGTGGTATAATTATGATAAGTATGATTCGTGGTTTTGATTTGCTTTGATATGCAATCCCTGATTTCTAGGGATTATTTTTTGTTCCAATGATAACTTCCTGCTAATTGCTAAGAATGCAATCTTATTGGCTGTCTTATATGGTAAGTGAATAAATAATTAATGCTGCTGAGATTGATATTACCTAATGAAAACTTAATACTGCTAGCAGCTTGTGTATTAAGTTTGTGCTGCTAGGCTTCGAGTTTGATGGATAGTACTGCTAGCGTATAGCAGTTAATACTGCTATGTTTCTATTGATTTTTAGTACTGCGAGAGTACTTTAATACTGCTAGCATTGTCTGATGTTGGACAACAGACGCATTTGCATCTTAGATAGAACTATTGTTCACAATAGTTTATTCTTATTGGATATATGGCTCGTTTTAGATTTATTGAAGAGGTAATTACGAAGACAATTGAATATTGCTTATTTGATGTTGTAGTTGAGTTTCACAGATGCGTGTTCTTATTATATCTTAAACAGCTTACAACGTTTGAAGATAACTTGTTCGTGCTTAAATGGTGTTGACGAAGACTTGAAGAATCTAAGAATGTGTGATTTTTCTTATGATGCTCAATGCTCACATTCGCTATCACTTAAAGGAGTTACGTTATTGTGCTTAGTGTCTCATTTTATAGGATAAATGAGGATTCTTTCAAGAGGTTGCGGTCTACTTATACTTTTGTGATTTGTGGTATGAGTTCAACGTCACGTGGATAAACAAGACATAAGACACAAGTTTGGGAGATTCTACTTCTTCATCAAATTCGTTATACTCAGTTTTCTTCATCAGTGATCACTACATAGAGCCTACAGAGTTCGAGATTCAAGAGATGGTAAACATATTAGTTTCAGGGGAAGCTTATTGATTAAATGTCTAACCATCTATATGCACCACTTAAGGGGAAGTGTTACAAGTTGCATATCTACACAAGACCCCTATTGGATGATTACAAAAATGAGAAGAAGACTACAGGTTTATTGATTTGCAGCTTATTATGTGTGGTGACATGTTCAAGAAGATCTTAAGTCAAGGGGAAGCTTTGAAGATTGTTTCATACATAAAGATTGTTTTGTAATATCAAATAGGGGAAGATTGTTGGGATCTCATATTTGATGATTACAAAACTACATATGCACAAATAAAGAAAGATGAAACAACAAGGACTTAATGTAATAAATTAAGTTAGCTTTCTATGTAAGCTAGGTTAATCATGAAAACCCTCTATAAAAGGGTCATAGGAGACTTGTTAACGCATCAAGAAGAATAGTTAGATCTCTCCAATGCGAGTCTAGACACACAAAGAAAACATGTGTATTATTAGTTAGCTTATTAGTTAGTTTATAGTTTATTATTAGTATGAAGAAAGAAAACCTTGTTCATAACATTGATGTTCTTATTTATTCCGCTGCATATTATGTTATTCAATGTTATTATATCCTAGATGGGCAAAACGATCTTATCAACCTTCACTATAGTAGGAAATGCGTGCCCTTTAACTAGGATTGCCACAACTATTGAAGTGCCCCTTAGGAAACCAACTGATCTAGAAAATGAAACACCTAAGCCTGTCGTAACATTGGTTTACTTAAGGAAACCTAGGAAATCTAAAACTAATGTTCCTGTTAGCAAATATAAGGTTCTTAAATCTATATCTGCTAACAAAAAGGATCCCAGTAAATCTTGGTGATTCATAGTTTCCGATGTTCCATCTTCCTCTCTTGATGAATGCAGGTCGTCCAAATTGTTCTCTGTTATTTGGACTCTGGCTACTCCAAGCATATGACCGGAGATCGTTCTCAGCTCACCAATTTCGTCAATAAATTTTGGGTACAATCAAATTCGGAAATGATCACGTGGCAATGATATTGGGATATGGTGATTATCAGATTGGGAATGTTACGATATCAAGGGTTTGCTATGTAAAAGGACTTGGACACAACTTATTCTTTGTTGGGCAATTCTGTGATTCAAACCTTAAAGTTGCTTTTCGTCAACACACCTGCTTTATTCATAATCTAGAATGTGTTGATCTATTGATTGGATCTCGAGGCAACAATCTGTATACTTTATCTCTTGGAGATATGATGGCGTACTCTCCTATATGTCTCTTGTCAAAAGCCTCAAAGACTAAGTCCTGGCTATGGCACCGACGTCTGTCTCATCTGAACTTTGGTGCAATTAACTATTTAGCTAGACACGGTCTTGTTTGAGGTCTCCCTAAGCTAAAATTTGAAAAAGGACCATCTGTGTTCTACTTGTGCAATGGGGAAAAGCAAGAACAAACCCCACAAACCTAAATCTGAAGACACCAACCAAGAAAAACTCTATCTTTTGCACATGGATCTTTATGGACCAATGCGTGTTGCAAGTGTTAATGGAAAGAAGTACATCCACTTCATTGTCGATGATTACTCTCAATTTACATGGCTTAAGTGCTTAAGGTCAAAAGATGAAGCTCCAGATTTCATAATCAAATTTCTCAAGATGATCCAATTGTGGCTTAAAGTGTATGTCCGATGAATTAGAACAGATAATGGAACTGAATTTGTTAATCAAACTTTGCGTGAATATTATGTGAAGGTTGGCATCTCTCATGAAACATTTGTTTCCCGCTCTCCACAGCAAAATGGTGTCATTGAAACACGTAATCGTATGCTAATTGAAGCTTCCCGCACAATGTTGATTTATGCAAAAGCTTTGTTATTCTTATGGGCAAAAGCAGTTGCTACCGCATGTTACACCCAAAATCGTTCCATCGTACATCTTCGTCATGGCAAAAAACCATATAAGCTTTTACATGACAAACTTCCTGACTTATCGTTCTTCCATGTATTTGGTGCATTCTGCTATCCAACAAATGATAGTGAGAACTTGGGTAAGTTACAACCGAAGGCTGATATAGGTATTTTCATTGGCTATGCACCCATAAAGAAAGCATTTCAAATTTACAACCGACGTACCAGACGAATCATTAAAATAATTCATGTAGACTTTGATGAGCTGATTGCAATGGCTTCTAAACACAACAGTTCAGGACCCGCACTTCATGAAATGACTCCTGCAACAATCAATTTAGGACTCGTGCCAAACCCTCTTCCTTCAACACTGTTTGTACCACCTTCACGAACTGATTGGGATATCTTGTTTCAACTGTTGTTTGATGAATTACTCAACCCTCCATCAAGTGTTGATTACCACCCCCTGAAGTCATTGCTCTAAATGCTGAAGTAGTTGCTCGAGTCTCTGCTACATCAACCGGTTCACCTTCCTCAACAACTATTAACCAAGATGCACCATCACCTAGTAACTCACAAACAACACCCAAAACTCAATCTCCTGTCATTCCTAATGATGTTGAAGAAGACAATCATGACTTAAATTTTGTACACATGAATAACGATCCGTTCTTTGGTATTCCAATTCCAGAAAACGATTCTGAAACATCTTCTTCTTCGGATGTTATTCCTACTGTTGTTCAAACTGCTGCTCCAAACTCTAAACACGTTACCAAATGGGGGATAATCCTTTAGACAACATCATCGGTGAACTCGAAAGACCTGTTTCCACAAGACACCAACTTCATGAACAAGCCTTATTTTGTTACTACGATGCCTTTCTCACATCGGTTGAACCAAAGAACTATAAATACACATTAACTCAAGCATGTTGGATTAAAGCCATGCAAGAGGAGTTTAATGAATTTGAACGTCTTGAAGTCTGGGAACTCGTTCTTCGTCCATATAAAGTGATGGTTATTACTTTAAAATAGATCTACAAGGTGAAACTTGATGAATTAAGAAGTATTCTAAAGAACAAGGCTCGATTGGTTACTCGTGGTTACCGTCAAGAAGAGTGAATTAATTTTGAGGAATCTTTTGCTCTAGTGGCTAGACTTGATGCTATTCGAATTTTCCTCGCTTATGCTGCTCACATAAATATTATCGTCTACTAAATGGATCTTAAGACAACATTCTTGAATGGCATTTTGCGTGAAGAAGTTTATGTCAGCCAACTGGACGGGTTTGTGGATTAAGACAATCTAAATCATGTATATAAGCTTACGAAGGCTCTCTATGGGTTGAAACAAGCTCCTCGCGCATGGTACGATCTATTGTCGAAGTTTCTACTCTCTCTGGAATTCTCTAAAGGAAACGTGGATCCCACATTGTTCATCAAAAGACAAGGCAAAGATATTCTCTTGGTATAAATTTATGTTGATGATATTATCTTTGCATCTACTACACCTGAACTATGTGATCATTTTCAAAAATAATGTGTTCTAAGTTTAAGATGTCGATGATGGGCAAAATATTATTTTTTCTAGGACTACAAATTTCACAAAGTCTTAGAGGCATCTTTATAAACCAGTCTAAATATGCTCTAGAATCTTTAAGAAAATATGGTATGGAATCTAGTGACCCCATGGATACTCCCATGCTGGAGAAATCCAAACTGGATGAAGATACACAAGGGAAAGCCGTGGATCCTACACACTGTCGTGGAATGATTGGCACCCTTATGTATCTTACAGCCAGTAGACCAGACCTTATATTTGCTGTATGCATGTGTGCCCGGTATCATGCTAAGTGTTGATCCCGTTTGAACAGATCTTTGATGAGCTTGTTAAAGCTTTAGTTGTCTTAGATAGATCTAAAACAACTATGATAGAAACCTTATAGAATATATAAAGATTATGCGGAATCTAATCTTTATACACTAGAAGAACAATTAAACAATGTAACAATAGCAATACAAGATCTTTTTCTCAACTCACAGTATATTGAATGATTCACAAAACAACTATATGTTTTTCCTAAATATCTATGACTTTTCTATGTTGAATTCATATATCTAACTATGCCATATGGTTCCTTTTATACACTAAGGAAAACCCTAATGGGCTTACAAGAAGCGTTAAATGATCATGCATATCTATTCCTAATATATCTCATGCATAGCACTTAAGCAGTACTAACTTCTTATACTAACAATACTAATAAACTAACTAGCAGTACTAATGATCTATCATTTTATACTAGCAGTACTAACTATAACTAACAGTACTAACTATTACAACTAGCAGTACTAACGACTTAGTTTATATTCTTCAATCTTCAGTAGCAGTACTAAGTCTATCAGTAGTATATCCTTGTAGAAGCTCTTAATTCCCAACAATCCTCTCCTAAACTTGTGATTTATCTCTAAATCATCAAGTTTCTTGAATTATAGCTTTTTGGCTCTGAGAGGATTCTTCCAAATACTTTAGCTTCTTGGCTTGTTTTCTTCAATGAAGATCTTCATAACTAGGTCTCTTTCCATCTCACTATCTTTTTCTACTTGGAGCCTTCTGCTTAACATATAGATGTCATGTCCTCTTGTTGAAGATACATGATGTACTCTACATGTATCATACAGTCTCCATGTCAAAGGATCATGCATATATTTTTGTAGTTTCCATAGCACATCATCTTTATCTGGTTCAAACAGTCTTTTCAGTTTAACCCATAAAGCTCTTTCCATATCTTTAGTAGGTTTTGCTGATCTAAATCTTTCTTTAACTAAGCTCCATAATGTAACAAGGTCTTCTCTGTTAAATCCTTTGAGCATATCTTCAAAAACTTGGTATGCCTCTGTGATGTTTCTAACCCTGATAATCTTCCAATATTTTCTTGATCCTTCAATATGAATTTCCCAATTAATGATAGGATACTTAACTTGTAAAGCTTATGCCTTAATTTCTTCTACTGGAACTATCTCCAACATCTTCTTAAGTTCTTCTTTAGATAATTCTTTTGGTTCTTCAGTAGATTGTTCTTGAATAGGTTCTGACCTTGAAGCTTCAGTTATCCTTAACTTTTTGAAACTCTCTTGAAGTAGTGTCTCTTTTGTAACTCTCTTTGTCTTTGTCTTTTCAACTTCAGTATCCTTTTTAAACAAAGTTTGTATCTTATTATACTCTTTTTGAAACATGGGTCTGATCTCATCATAGCTCATTTCTTTGAAGTAACCCATCTTGTATCCAGCTATATTATTCAAGTAAATAATCATATTCTTCCTTGCTTGAGCTAATGAGACTGGTTTCTTCTTGAGTGTTTGATATCTTTTTATAGTATCTGATTGTCGCTCTTGAACTTGTTCAGCCACAATACTCCAGTCAATATTATTTGTTTCTTCCCTTTCATCCAACTATTTTTTGTAACTCTAAGGCTTTTTCAAAATCAATCATTTCTTGTTCTTCTCTTACTACAGCTTTTGCCATTTCTTCCTTATTTAGCTTCTAAGCTATCCTTTCATCAGAACTTAGAATTTCCTCAGCAGTACTAAAAAGACCTCCAGTAGTACTATCTCTTGAACTAACAATACTTCTTCTTCTTCTAGTGTAACTTTTATAGGTCTTTACTCTTTCTCTGGATGCATCTGCAAGGATCTTAGCTGCACCGAGAACATCTAATTGAACTTCAGAACTCTCTTGACTTTGTTCTTCACCTTGTGAAACCTTTGTAGGAGTAATCTACTGAAATGTATTAGTCTAATCATACTTAACTTCTTCATATTATGTCTCTACATCTACATCTTCAAATTTTGTCTCTGTTATCCTCCCCTATTTAGAAGGATCCTCTAAAACTAGATCCTCCTCATCATTATAAATTACCATCTTTTCCTTTCTCCTTACTGAGGTAGACTTAAGCTTGTCTTCTAAGTATTTGACCTTCTTCACCAACTTTGTAAGGGCCTTACCATAAACCTTCTTAGTCTGTTTGAGATCTTCCTCCAAGCTGGTGATTTTGTTAGATAATTTAGTACACAATTCCGTCTATTCATTAAGTTTCTTGCTGCCCTCATCACTTCCAGGTGTGTCACCTCCTGAGAGAGGTGAATCATGGGGCATGAAAGATGTTGTGTGTGGAATTGTTGTTTCATATAAAGGAGGGGATGAAGTAGTAATGATAGGTTCAGTTGTAGGTACTTAAGAAGGTTGTTCTTGTGATGACATTGGTTGAGATGTAATGTGTTGTGAGGTAGTTGGAGAAGCAATAGGTGTGCGTTGGGACTCAACAGGGAGTGTTGGTCCTTCACCCTGACCAGGTTGGTCATGAATCAGCATTGAATCAAATAGAGGTATGTGTTCCCCTGAAAAACCTCTTTTCATGTTGCTAAAAAGTTTTTGTGTTAAAGAAGGAGCAACATATGTTTTCTTATGTTGTTTAAGAAGCCTTTTCTTTTTATTCAAAATCATTTGTATAAAGCGTGGATACATCAAAAATTATGTTTTACTATCCATATTTTTCACCATACCATCAAAAATTAATTTTGAAAACTTAAAAGTCTTGTTTGTAGCTAAACAAATGATTGCAGTTGCAATATTACTAGAAAATTGTTTCCATAAAGTTTTCTTAGGACTTAAACAATGTAATATAGTATGGATCAAAATCTCTATTAGGGTAAAATTTACCTTTTTAAAAAGTAAGTTTATCACCATTAGAAACATACCCCATTAGTGTGAGTTGTTCAAAAATTTCAGTATTAGGCAAAGAACTAATACCATCTACATCTGCTAATTGGAGATGTCTCCTAACAGATGCTTCAGTAATAGCAATTGTTTGCCCATCAACTGTGACAAATATCTGTTGTTCTCCATCATTGATTGTTTTGACAGTAGTAGTCTGCCAAAATTATTCAATAAGAGAAACATAGATTGTAAGGTTTGCAGTTAAAGCATACCTGATATGGCTACCAACAAGAAAGTCTACTATCTGATGGAATTCCTCACTTCCAGTTGTCTTTTGAAGAAAAGACACCATGTTATGCTTGTCGCAAAAATCCATATTAGCCATGTATATAAGTTATGAGCAAAATACTGATGTGAGTGCTGGGTTAAGATCGATTTAGAATGAACTAGTGTTTGGTAAAAGCAATTGAGATTTTACAAAGAGTGTATAAGGTTTTGAAAGCAGATAAACGAACAAATTATATCTTTAGCTTAAAAGAAATCATGTAAATAAGGTAAAGAATACAATTATCTAAATTTAGAACCTTATATACTCAGTCAGTTGCGTAAAAACCTCAACGGTAATATTCAAAGAGTTGAAAATCTGTTATTGACCAAACAATGTAAATGGTAACCCAACAGTACTAATACTAGCCTAGCAGTATTAACTTTTGTCTAACAGTACTAATATTTTTGCCCATTAGTATTAAGGATTTGCCTAGCAATATTAACTTTTTCTCCAATAATCATGCAACAACATGCCTCTATTCATCACAAACACACTAGAAACAACTAGATAAATATGTAAGAATTCATGAGGATCCATATTTATGCATAATCCATGAATAGAAGTCAACAACTGTTAACCAAATCAAAATACTACATTTGACCTATTTCTTCCTAAATTTAACCTTAAGTCATCCCACAAACTTAGTTGGAAGAATAGTTTTTAGCAAACTATCAGCCATCAACGGATTTGAGAATTCTTTACCAGTTGCCGTTTGCCCTGGAATAACCAATTCTTTCTTGTCTATTAGACATGGTGAATTGATAACCATTTGTTGTGTGGTGTACAACCAACACTGAAAGGACATTCATGTTATCATTAATATCCTCCCCTCAACTCCAATCATACAACATTTTCACAAAATCAGCATATTAAATACCCTTTAAGCTCTAAACCTGCAAAATGTTAAGCACAAAGAAACACAATCCAAAACATTTTGCATATTGTTCATAAGAGAATTAGTTTCTCTTGGGGATCCAAGTCAATACTGACTTGTGTCTGCCTGTTGGATCAACATAGTCAAATTGCTTTCTAATGTATGATCCACTGTTTTTGGAGACATGATCTAGAACATTAATTTTAGGTCTCTATACCCAGCATGCTGAGGACTTAACAACATTAATCCCTTGTTTCCCAACAGCACTTGTCACTCTGTTTCCCTTGGCAGTATTAACAGAATTTATCTTAGCAATTTAACTTTGTTATTCAAATTTCTATTTTTAAGTGCTGTTTGTTGGTAAAAAGGTCTCCTAGATGGTGAATGTGACTTCTGAAAGGCATTTGATCTAGTTTTTGCAGCATTCACAAAGGATTTAGGTGCAGCAGTATTAATAGGCCTGGCAGCACTAATTGGTACTATGCCAGACTTGGTTAAAACTGCTGTTGGAACAAAATTCCTTCTAGAATTTGAGAAATTTTGATGATTAATCCTCATAGCATTATTCCAAACTGGCCTGACTTCCCTTTGACCAGTTCCCTTTTTCACATTGTTCAACACTGGTTTTTGTACCATCTTTTTATCATGAAAACCACAGTCTTTAATTAGATGGTTAAGACTCCCACACATAAAACAAGCTTTCTTTGTAAACTGAACCCAACTCCTAATTTCTGAGTTTTCTTTTCATTCCAGTTTGTTCTGTTATACCTAGGATTTTCACTAACTTTCCTAGGTTGATTTGCTTGCTTAGGTTTTTGTTGAACATTATCAGATTTTAATATCCTTACTTCAGACTCATCCTCATCACAATCAGACAGCCAATCTTTAATTATTGGGGCATCAGTAGTTTTCTTAATCTCAATTGAGGAATTTTCATAGACACTCTTATTTTCCTTAAGTCCATAGCCTTCAAATTCAGGCTGTTGAAACTCCTTAAGACCAGAGTTGGATAAATCAATAGTTCGGGATGCAAATAAGCTTGTAGGTGGAGGTGGAACAACATTATACCCCACACCATTTCTATTGTTATCAAAAATTTGACTCCTTATCAATTTATCTAGGATCTTAGAGGCATTTTCAAAATTGTCAATTTTAATCTGATTGTTCTCTTTTTCTTTCTTAAGTTTTTCTATCTGAATATTAAGAGCATTGATTTTTGAGTCTTTAAATGAGGCATCTCTTTTTAAAACAGCAATTTGGTCGCAAAACATAACTTCATTCTTTTTGTAGAAGACAAGTTGTTCTTCTACAGAAGCTAAACCTCTTTTATAGGTAACTAGATTAAACTCAGATTTATTAAATACTACTCTTAAATTATCAAGCTAGGTTTTAAGAGTTTCAAAGGATTTAAGACAAGTGTTAGAACAAGTATTATGTACCTCTGAATCTGAGAAAGCCATAAGAGCTAAGTTGGTAGGGACTTCCTCATCTGCCATGTAGCTCCAATCAAAACCTACTCCATCAATAACCATCATATCTTGGGAATAAATGTCTTCTACATTCACAGTCCTTCTTGAGCTGTCTTGATTTCTATCCCTGCTTTCTTGGTTCCTTGGACCTTTGCATTCCCTTGCAAAATGTCCCATTTTATGACAGTTGAAACATTCTACCTTGGATTTGTCATATCCTGTAGTATCACTTCCATTGATAGTGATCTTCTTCTTAGTTCTCTAGTAATACTTTCTTGCTCTCAAACTCAGTAGAGCCAATTGCCACTTCAAATCCATTTCTTCAAGATCATATTCATGGATTTGTTCTAGGTATTCATGAAAAAGTTAAGACCCATTTGGTTGATTGGCCAGAAAATCATAGACAATGACATCACTCAAGTTAGCAGTACTATTGTAACACCCCCAAAATGGGTCGCAGCGAAATATGGGTTGGAGAGTGTTACTTCATAGATCAATAGCACGAGATATGAGAAAGACCTCTATATGAGTCGTTTAAAATTGATACATTGGATTAAATAGACTTGTTTGTTACAATAGCCGAAGCTTAAATAGTTCACCCATGAAGAGTAAAGATTTTAAGACATAACAAATACTCCCAAAATGTAATGCACCCAAATCTTTATAGTAATGACTCCAAAATGATGACCACCAATGTATCCTTGTTTCTCGTACCTTATTGACCTGAGAAAAACATGCTTTAAAACGTCAACATAAAGTTGGTGAATTCACAGGTTTAGTAAATGTATAAAGTAGGACCACAAGATTTCCAAAGTAAGACATGTAACACATACAATATCTTAAAAGTAATTACGAAGTGCACTAAGTTCATGACACCGAAGCTCGACATATATGTATGCAATTTAATGCACTAAATGTGCCCATGTAGATGTTCAACCCGCAACATCCAAATTGTTCCGACATGTATACGTTCGTTGTTTCAGTACTGTCGAAACTGATGAGCGCTACTCACCCGAACGGGGATGTCAATCCCAAATAGATCTATTCATAACATTCGCGCTCGCTAACTAGCAATTGACAGTTCATGATAGTGGGCAATAGTGGGTTTAGCTACTTAGGCCAAATCGTAATATGTTTAAAAGAGTACTTGCGTCCAAATGTAAAACAATGCATGTTTCTCACCCCAAAGTTGTAAAACAATATAGATTCCCTGTAGTAACTGAGTTGATAATCTAGAATTTTGTTAGGATACCAATATCAAAAAGCCAGTTAGGTCCTTGCCCTGCAACATTTGGTTTATTTTCAAGAAAGTTTACATGCAGATTCTCTTCAGCTTTTCTGGTTTCAGTGTTAAATACCCTGAAAGCTTTGCTATGAACAGAGTACCCAACTAAAAACCATTCCTCAGCCTTCCCATCAAACTTGCCTAAAGGGTTTAGGGTATTTAGGATAGTAACAGGACATCCAAAAGGTCTCATAAAACTTATGCTTGGTGCTCTGCCAATAATAAGTTCATAGGGTGTCTTGTTATGAGGCTTGGTCACTAGAACCCTATTCAAGACTCATAAACAATCATGTATGTAACTTGCTTCAGCCAAAAATACTATTGGTGAAGTGAGTCTGCTAGCATAGTCCTAGCTGCCTCAATCAAGGGTCATATTCTTTCTCTCAGCAACTCCATTTTGTTGTAGAGTTATGGCAACACTATATTCCCTTTTATCCCTTTTTGCCCATAGAATTCATCCATTTCTCTATTTTTAAATTTTATCCCATTATCAGACCTGATTACTTTAACTTATGGTTTAATTGGTTTCTATTCTGTATCAAATTTCTTAAGAATCCCACTAGTTCACATCTTAGTGGCTAAGAAGAAAAACCCTGCTAAACCTACTAAAAAGGGTCATCTCAGTCACTACAAGGCAATAGGTCTTATGGTTTATTTACTTCCTTATTGATGTTGGTCCAAATAAGTCCCATATGCAACAATCTAATTAAAGGTTGAGCTGATAGAGTCACAGTTTGGTCTTACAAGAGGCTTTGTGTTACGTTGCTTTACACTATTTGACAAGCAACACAAGTATGGTCATTTTCAAAAGTCTTTGAAGAAGACCTCTTACAAGGTTTCCCTTACAAGTTTATTCTGTGTTTTAAAATTCACTGACTCAGCCTCCTATGCCCATAGCTTAGTGCTCATCAATTATGATTTTGTAAATAAACAATGTTTAAATCTCTAGAAAGGAACGACATTACTTTAAATCCCAAAGATTGTTACATATTTTGTTTTGCCCGGGGGGACTCTAAGCTAAGAGTACATGACTTTCATCAATTAGCTTAAAGTCAGGAGAAAAAACAAGACATTCAGTTTCAGTTTGAAACAGAAAAGAATACTGTTTTTCTTTCATACATTTGTGAGAAAGAGAGCCCCCCCCCCCCCCCCCCCCCCCCCCCCCCCCCCCCCCCCCCCCCCCCCCCCCCGGGAGGAAAGGTACAATTCAGTTCCTTCAACAAAAAAACACATCTTCAAAGTCTAATTTTATTAGTTCTTATCTTACCAATACTTGTTATCTTACCCTCCTCTAGTAACTTCACCAAAGGCAACAAAACCTCCATCAATATCTTGATAGTCAGCTAAGTATGGCTTTGTTCCCTATCATTGCCGTATTTTTTTTTAGAGCATCCACTGTAAAACAGTCCTTAGTTACTTTAAGCTTGTGTTCGATTTTCCCTACACAAGAATAAGAGGATGTCCGGGGGTTTTTTCTCTTAGGGACCCAAGCCATACTGACCCTTGGGGGGACGTTCTGCCTTGGGGTTATTGTGAATATTAAATTTTACTCTTTTTGAGATCCATGATCACTTTATCTTTGGAGCCATTGTTTAAATCAGTCATTTTCGGTCTCCAAACACAACTTACTGAGGCCTTAACAGCAGTGACCCCATTTCCCTTAACAGCATTAACTGTTGTTTGCCCAGCAGTATTAACACAATTTACTCTAAAAGTATTAACTTTTTCATTTGAAATCTTCGTATTTGGTGCTGTTGGTTTATAAAAATACCTTCTAATAGGTGAATGAGACTTATGAAAAAAGCATTTGTTTCTTATTTTTGAAACATCACTCTTTTTGTATTGGTAGCTGAGTTTAACCTGGTTTGAGTGTGACTAGTTGATGTTGTTGCTCATAGAGAGCTTTTCTTGGCTAGTACTAACTGGTACTTTTTTTCTTCCAGGACCTTGTTAATACCTGAGATTGGAAACAAATTTTATTTTGATGATTTATTCTTTGAACATTATTCCAAACTGGTCTAATTTCCCTTTGACCAGTATTATTTTCCATATTTTTCAAAACAAACTTTTTAGCCATTCTCTTTTCATGAAAATCACAGTCTTTTATTAGATGGTTGTAACTGCCATAAACAAAACAAGCTTTCTTAGTAAACCCAAAACCTAACCTCAGTTTTTGAGTCATCTTCCTATTCCAATCTTTTCTATCTACCTTAGGGGGGAAAAATATGGGGGGGGGGGAGTGACCATCCTAGGTTTTACAGCTTGTTTATCAGATTTGATAGGTTCATTCCTAGCTTTAGTAAACTCAATCTTTTTAAAACTAGGTTTTACTGTTGTTTAGGAATCCTTAGACTGAAATATATCCTCATCATCACTAACCCAATCTTCACTAAGAACTTTGTTAGTCCTAACAGAATTATCCTTAGGCATTTTTACATTAAAATTGCTAGTTTGAGTAGTGACACTTTTCTTCACCCATTAGATATACTTGCACTAGCTTATTTGATTTTGTAGGAGTTAAACATAATCATACAATCCTGCAAAAGATAAGTCAGCTAGTTGAGGCTTGTAGTTCCCATGTAGAGGAAGGGGGAAACTGCATGATATTCATTACTTTAAAACCCCCAAATTTTCAACGCAGCTGGGAACCATTTGGGTTTTTAATATTAGTACATAAGTTCTATATAAAATATAAAGATACCGGCATATCGATGAGCGTTTTAAAAAAAAACAAAAATCCATTCCATTCCATATTTATCGGGTTCAAATGCGTAGTCCAAAGAGATCATTCACCATACATAAATAAGTTTTGAATTTATCCAAACTAAAACAAGTTTTTAATGAGGAATGGGTTTTTAAATGATGGACAAAGTTTAGCGCAAATTCCTCCAACAGTGCTCCAAGCCTTCATACTTCCAATTACTGAGATTGAAAACATTCTAAAAAAGTCAACACGGGTGGAGTGAATTCATAGTTTGATAATTGTTAAAAGAGTGAACACAAGCATAATTAATAATAGAATATGCCTTCATATAGACTTGTTTGTTCAGACAAGCTAATAAACAACAGTTGCATTGAGCTCGCGACACCGATCCCATTGAGAAATCCATAATCAATTAATAATATAATGAATGCCCCCAGGTCTGGTATTTTGTCAGATACTACTTACATCTCCTTAAATATGTCCGTACATTGGGAGTTGCTCACTTTCCCGGATTACAAACTTCCCAAAAAACCGAAACCGGGTTGTCAAGACCATAGCGCTATTAATTGTTATTTTGATGAGCGGATTACCATAATAGGTAGTGTGACGGCTCTCGATTGGGGTCTTATGACGAAGTACTCATGCAACACATATATCCACAAACGGGTCCAAGCATGATAAGAAGAGGAATACTTGCTGTTCGTTTTATAAAAAATTAGCATGCATCTCCTCGCGGGGTTTTTAAAATACAGTTTAAAAGTTGAAAGCGAGGCTATAAAATCATTGATTTAAATGCTGGAAGAAAGAGAATGATAGATCGGCGATAAATGAACTTGGGTCGTCGGCACGAAAATCACTCGGAAATCCTATACAACATGTTGGGTTTTTAAGTTTCTATGTCGAGTCAAAATAATAATGACGGACACCAAAATAGATCACTATGTATTTATGTAGGTATGATGATCAAGTTATAATTGGGTAAGTTAATTCACACTTAAGTTTTCTAAGTAAAAAGTATGTCACTTTTACTAGTTTTATTAATTACTAGATTTTACTAGTTTTAACCTAATTGGTCCAAAAAGCCCAATAGGCCCAATTATAAGCCCATTAAGTAATTTGGTCAATTTTAATGGTCCATGACCAGGCCTTAGTTCAAATATTAGGCCCAAGTGGGTTGGGCCCAATGCTAAGCCCAATGGGTCTTTTAAATATAATTAGTGTATTTGGGTCTAGTGGCCCATTTAAGTCTTACGGCCTATTTTAAGTTTATGTGTATAACTTGTATAAATTTTTCGGGTTTTCGAGGTTGATATAAGTTTAAGGTCAGTAGGTTCAATATATAAAAACTCCCAAAAGTGGGTCCCACCACCTTCGGGTTTTTTTGTCGCCAATAATGCTTTACAAAACTTTTTGTATGGTTATAGACGTAACAAGTTTTATAGGGTTTTATGTTTATAAAAATAGTTATATCTCTTTAACATAAATAATGTATCTTATATTATTTACAATTTCTAGTTTCATATTATTTAAGTGTATATTATAGATTATCAAGTTATTTTCTATACTTAATTTTGGTGACTTATACTTAAGTCATTTCTTTGTACAAAAGTCAATTTAGCACTTTTGGCTGAAAACTAACTTTTACCATTTTTGACGTCATTTTCAAACCATAATGAATTGGTTGATCATCCAATTAGTCCAGTATCTACATGATTTTATCTACCTCTCATAGTTTTAGGTTTTTACTTAATTCGGAGTGCAATCATGACCTTTTATGCATTCTGTCCAGCAAGGTCAGAATTGACCACTTTTGGTAAAAAGGTCATATCTCATGCAATTTTTACATTTTTCATATAACATTCCAGTGTTGATCCAAATTTGCTTTAAACAACTAGCTCATTAAAAACAATTGTAAACAAATTAGATAAATCAAATCAGGTATTTATCATACCTTTAAAAATGTCAAACCTTAGTAGTTTACTTCTGCCCTAATTTTTCTAGATGATTTCCATCATGTTTTAAGTTAGGTTGATCACATTTTCAACCTAATCTAGTACTACACAAAACCCAATAAACTCCATTGATCAACATATTTCATCATATTTACAATTACATTTTAAATGAAATACAAGAAAATACAAGAATAAATAAATATAAGTAGTGATTTATTCCCACAGATATGAATGTAAATGGTGATTATACCCAAACAAATTGTGACTCTTTACCCAAGTCTTGAATCTTAACCCAATATCTCTAGAACATCATCATTTCTCCATGCAATAACTCTATGAAAACTTGAATTAATTCAGCCCCTAATGTGGTTATATGATGGATTTTTGATGGGTTTTAAGTATTAGGAAATGGATTACAAGAGTTATGTTTTAACTGTATTATTGTTGATTTAGCTAAAGAAAAGAAAATGATCTCTTTATGGTTCTTGGTGTTCTAGCTCACGGCAAGGAGAGGGACAACAAGAAGTGTGTGTGAATTTTTGGTGATCTATGAGAAAAATGATAGCAAATAGTTTAGTTTTGTATGAGATTACATGGCAATGGACTAGGACAAGTGTCCTAGTCTTGCTCTAACTATGTGCCACACCACCCTTGAGGTGGTTGTGATGAGTTTTGATTTTAATTTTTATAAACTTTAGTGTTTAGTGTATAAATTTTAAGATAGGTAGGTAGTTTTGAGGCTAACGGGTATCGACGTAAAATAAAACGAGAGTTAAGGCGAAACCACGAAGTAAAAACGAATACGATATAAATAATTCTACATTAAACGGAATATTTTTCTGAAAAGTTTAATTTACGTACGGTTCAAGACGAATAATCGCTTTAAGCATAGCTCGTAATTAATTAAAACGACGATTTCAATAAAATGTGTAGATGTAAATAAAAGTAACTTGTTTAAAATTTATAAATTAATTATGAGATATTAAATAGTAGTGATCTTAAATACGGGGGTTTACATTCTCCCCTCCTTACGGGAGCGACGTCCCGGCGCTCGATTCCTTCATTTGCCTTATGCTCTACTCAAGAAGGAGTTGCGGTAATACGATTTTTAGAGAAAAAATAAGATTTTGAACTAATCGTGAATGTACATGTATTGTTACACGAAAGATGCCAAAATTAGCCTTTAAGGCCACCGAGGGATTTCAAAGATAGAATAAACACGGTAAGCACTTAAACGGATGAAATGCCTAAAACAACTTAAGATTAACAAGAAACGAGAAGTCGCGAATCGCGTAAACCGTAAAACGCAAGAATTCACTTTACTAGAAAATGAGAACAAGGTATGAATTACATGCTGACATTAAAATGCTGAATGTCACATTAGAAGAACTCGTCCAGGATTTTTATATTGTTTTAATCACCAACGGTCGATCGAGGGGAGGAGTAAAGGTACTTGTTTTTGAATTTTGTTTTATAAACTAGGCTTAGACACTTTCTAGATTATGAAAATGTGAAGTTCGTTTGGTTACGAAATTAAAGTGTTAAGTCATTCATAAAATGATGAAAATATTATTATAAGGATTTATTAAGGGTTTGGTGATTTGAAAATGAAATCACTAGTAAGGAGAATTTTTAAAACTATTTCATTGAGAGATTAAGACGAATATGTATCCTTAGTGGGTCAACATTTTTAAGGCACTTATTAGGTTTTTCTTTCATAAAAAGAGTGTTCAAATGAAGGTAAAATATGTTCAATAATCACTGTGGTGCTTTTGAAAACCTTTTAGATAAATGTACGTATAAAGGCTTTGTTGAACTCTCGGATTCGCGGTTGCTATTTAGAAAATCTATTTTCTAATTCGTTAAGAGTCATTTGTTGAAACGAAGTTTAAATCGGTCATTTCATTAAGATGTGATTAAAACGTGATATATAAAACATGTGATTTGAAAGCTACTAAGGCATGGTGTGTTATTTTATAAATGTTTAGTTATTGGTTTCTACAACAAGAGGGTGGTTAAAAATCGACTCTTTAACTTGAGAAGGTTATTTGGTAATTTAGGACACTTGTGAAAAAAAAAATTTATAAAATTTTCTAATCGTGAAGGTATTTAGCGCATTTAAGGTAGACATGGAAAACTATGCTCGGGAGTTTTAACAAAGTTTACAAAAATAGCAACGAAGCTTGGAACAAAGGATAGTAAACGTATAATGCGTAGGCAATGGTATGAGGGAACGAATTTAATGTCGAGAGAGTTCTTAAAGGAAACAATGGAATATAGTGACGGGGTCCAAAAAATTGGGAAAAAGAAGAATATTATACAGTTCGTCAATTCATAAGAACGGTCTCCTGTCAGCACATTAATTTGCGACGGTCGATACACAACCGAAAAAGGAAATCCATACAACAAATCTCAAATTGAAGAAAGTTTTAGATCGGCACTTGTACAAAAGAGACAAGGTTAGTGATTAAAATAGAGAAGTTAACGCATGGTTTGCACGAACAAATTTTGATTCAGTAGGAAGACGAACATCCTGGCGGATACACGTAAACTCATTTATTCATACTTCATTAATCACATCCGGAGGGACATTCGAGAATCTACCAATGTTACTAAAGAAGGTGGGTCGAGAAAGAAAGCATATGATACGTTCCAGAACCTCTAAGTTTGGTATTAATGGTCGAATATTAGACGAGCGGCCTAAAGAATTTCCATCATGAAGAGAAATGAAAGGAAAATTAGAACGACGGTTGTTAAGTCAGAACGTACCCGCATATGTTCGAGAAGAGATAGGGGTACATATGCGGATGCCCTCAATTTATACCACTTGCATAACACATAAAAATTTTGTTTTCCAGAGCAATAGGTAAAAAGTTGGTCTTTATCAAGATCTTACGGTGACTACTATTCAGCCTTGCATGGCTCCTCCTAAATTATACATAGGTGATCAGGCTATGTATAATTAAGGACTAGCAATGCAATACTCAGTTTCGTCAAATTAGGTTTTTTTTATTTTTTTTTTTTATTTATTATTATTATTTTTTTTTATTTTTTTTTTATTATTTTTTTTTATTATTATATATAAACCATACCGTTTAGAAATAATGTATGAAACGCTTTATAATATGGAAGTAAAGTAATTTTCTAGATAAATAAGAAATTTTTAAGAGGTCAGAACAAATATTTTATGAGACCCAAGTAAAACAATTTGTAAAAAGAAAGCAATTTAAATTTTATAAGGTGACATTATATTAGCTTATAAAATAGTGAGTGGCATGCATGAGAGTAGCAAAGAGTGGCTTACAAATTAATTGGTGAATATTTTTACGGTTCTGCAAATAAGATTATGGTTTTCAAAAAGTTCAATCGGAATCGTTATAAGACACGTGATATCGATGGCGATGGAGGATATGAAGACAAGAGATTATAACTGCGACCAAAAGCGATGGTGCGCAATTAGGAAAAGGGAAGATAAAAATAACACATAAGCCACATATATATAAAAATAATGGAATCCAAATGTGTGTACCTCCTAAGTCATTTGACAACGATATACTTTTGAGAAAGTATATTATTTCTTAGAAAGTTACTATTTTAAGAAAGTTGCTATAATTTTTTTTTACATGACCGGACGCACCCAGTAATTTATTAGTCATTTAATAACATTCGTTAATATTTTTCAAGCTTAAACGGACACTAAAACGCTCAAAATCCTATTCTTTCAACAAAATCAGCAACTACTTTACTTTTTCCAAAATAATGATTCACTAACTTTTACCCTATGTTTTTATACATCTTGCGTTTTAAACTATATTTCATACTTTTTGTAGAAATCATCAAATAAACAACTTTTATGTTTTAGAGAAAAACGTCTGGTTCGGGACCAGAAAGGGTTCGAATTTTCAAGTTAAAAAAAAAAATGTATCTGCCAAACTAATTATTAAAAATAGTGAGAATTTGTTTTTTTAAACGATTTATAAAACTTCGAATGGCCAAAAAACTTTTGTTTTTGAGAGTTACAGTCATATTTTATATCAAAATGATCATATTCACAATAATCTACATATTTTTATGCCGAATTTTATAAAAATATTTTTACAACTCCTTAACAACATTATTATTTTTCTGCACATTAATATTTTTGAATACACCTTCCAAAATTTTCAACCGAATTCCTCAAATTCTTAATTATTACACGAATTCTACTCCCCATTATCTAAGGCATTATTCACACTTTTAAAACAAACAAAAACTTACTTACACACTGATTATGGATTCCAAAACAAAGAAAAAAATAATAAATAAATTATACTAATGGACATATAAAAAATAGCATTGAAAAATGTTTCAAGAATGCCAATGACAAAGCTATGAGCAAAACGATTCTCTACGTCCTTTGACTTAGAATTTGATATGCAAGATAGGAAAATTTTATTAGCGGTGTGATTCTTCGAAATCACAAGATGCACAAGGGGAAAAGAACAAAACACTAATGAGTCATGCTTCCGAAGAAGAGAGGTTCTTATGAAAAGGAATAATAGAAATTTATACAAGTAAATTCGTATTCCAATCAACCGTCACATTATAGGCGATGAGTCACAAGATGACAATGATGTCCCCAGAGTATAAGCGAGTGTTACAACTCAGGGTCGGAAGTAAATGACCGGTAGAATAAACAAATTTACAATATTCGGATGTCGTGTAAAATGGTGACATGAAAAGCCAACTAAAAGATTGTGAAAATCCATAATACGATTTTGGGAATTTATCCAAGATGTTTCCCGTGAATAGCACCATGGGAAAAAGAACGGAAAGCAATTCGGATATCTATATAAGTAGCTTAAAGAAGTTAAATAGGGAAATAACACGCACGGGTAGTAAAATGATAATTGTATAATCTCATCGGATCAAATACTTATATAATCCCGAACAATCGTACAACGAAGGTACGCACAACGATAAAAGTAAGTCGGGTAAAATAATTCGGTTCAAATCGAATGAGTATATGTAATCGGTCATTACACACATAAACGAAATAGTAATAACGCTTAGAAAAGTGATCATGAGAAGTCGAACGCAATATGCGCATGGATAGCGGATACGAGGAATATATATAAGGTCACCATATTTAATAAAATTTTATACAAAATATGAGTGTATGCAAAATGTATGAATGTATGCAATACATTAATTAGATATGATAATTTCAAAGTATGATAAAAACTTTAATATGTAAAGTTTAATAATCAATATATATCTCGATATATATCATAGTATTTATTAATAAATACTTAATGATAATACACCCGCAATATATAATGCTAGAAATGTAATTACAAGAACGACTTGGCCAGAATCTCGAGGAGTTTGCGCGCTAAAATTTGAAAATAAAGTTATAGTTTAGGTTTTGAAAACGACCTAGTTCTCTATAACTTATGGCTCTTGATACCAATCTTTAACACCCCCAATTTTAATCGCAGCGGAACCAACTATTTGGGTGTTAAGTAAAAGTACAATAGTCACAAGATATAAAGAACGACTCGAAGAGACGTTTTAAAAACAAGCAACATTTCCATTCCTTAGATTCAGAGTTCAAAGCGTAGTCCCAAACATTGTTACCACAATATTATACAAGTTTAACATAAACAAACTAAACAAGTTTTTATTTAAGGAATGGATTTTAACATAGTGAACAAAAGTTTAGCGTACATTTTTCTCTTGATTGCCTCCAAGCCTCCGGACTTCAATTACCTGAGATAGACATGCTAAAAAGTCAACACGAGGTTGAGTGAATTCATAGGTTTTATAAGTGATAAAAAGTTGAACACAAGCATTATAAGATTAGTAAGCATCATATGAACTTGTGGGCCAGACAAGTTATTAACCAACAGTTGCATTGAGCTCGCGACACCGATCCCATTGACGAAATTCCATATA
>BQNB010014302.1:0-2500 GCA_026074375.1 Tanacetum coccineum
CCATATGTTTGAGTTGAGCATTGCGGGTTCTTAACCGTATCGCTAGGTAGTGTGCCTGCTATTCGATCGGTGATGGCCTTCAACACTGTGTCGATTTTGTTGGTCATCTCGCTTTGCTGTTGTTTGAAATCGGCTTCAAACTTGGACAATCTAGCGTCTTGAGATGCCATGAAATTGGATACCAATCCTCCAAGGTTTGAATAATTATTAAAGCTTTGAGGATTGTTGTTGAAAGAACGGTTTGGGATTGAACTTTTAGGTTGGAACCGGTTAGGTGGGTTTGAAAATTTATTTTGAGAATTTTGGGGTTGTCTTCACCTAAGGTTTGGGTGACTTCTCCATGATGGATTATAGGTGTCACCTAGATTGTTTTACTCGGGCTTGAAAGTATACCACTTACCTCCCGCTTCATCGGTACACGAGGATACGTATTCAACAAAGGCTTGTTCGGGATTTTCCATGCAATACTGAGTTTCGTAGGGACCACTGCAGATCTCACATGAGGTAGTGATTTTTTTCACTTGGGTAGGTTGTGTCGGAGCAAGATGAGCTTCTATCAAGCATTGGACCTGATTTTCGAGCTTGATAAGGCGGCGATCAGATGTACTCTAGACATCTTAAGGCAAAGCTATTACCTTGACCGGCTTAGCAAAATCCCTTTGGTCGTTCCAACTTTCATTGTCATAGAGGGTGAGGTCCTCTAACTATGCCCAGGATTCTTCGGCATTTCGGTCACAAAGCTTACCATTGGCCGATTGGTTAATAGTTCGTCTTGCGACGGGATTGACATGGTCATAAAAAATTTAGACTTGGAGCCAAAGGTCGATGCCTTGATGAGGGACTTTTTGTAGTAAGTCCTTGAAACGAGTCCATGCTTCGGATAAAGATTCTTCATGATGTTGTTGGAACATCAGGATATCATTACGGAGTTTTGCGGTGTAACACCCCTAAAAATATGTCTCAGCGGAAATATGTCCGGGGGCGTTACTTCATAATACACAACGCTAGATACAAGAGAACGACCACTAAATGTGTCGTTTGAAAAGTAATCTCGTTGATTTTCTTGAAATTGATATAACATGTGTCTCATAATTCCATCACAATGAAAAGCTTGAAAGCAATACAATGAGATTTGATCTTTTGTATATAAGTAGAAATCCATGAATGAAATCTTGTTAAATTTAGACTCCAATGCACATCAAGTAAGCCAAGCATTTAATTCACCTGAGAAAAACATGCTTAAAAAGTGTCAACATAAAGTTGGTGAGTTCATAGATTTGTTTAAGTATAAATGTTGAACCAAGGTATTGTAAAGTGTGTATGACCATTTAAATCCTTAAATGTCCTTCCAAAATGTATGTATGATTTTTAGAAATCAAATATTTGTAAAGTATGCATGACCATTTCAATCCCCAAATAGTTACAAAATGTATGTATGAATATTGGACCACAATTGTCCAAAGTATGTATTGCCACATTATGCAAGGCAACGTAGATGTTCAAGTGTGTATAAAACCATGATTACCATTACTCTAAGTTCATGAAACTACGACGTAGACTTGTATGTATGCCACTTTATTCAAGGCACAGTAAGAGTTCATGTGTATGTGTTATTTGCCCTGTAGACCCAAGCAATCGTGTTCCGACATGTTATAACGTTTGTTTGACCAGTGATAGCTACTCACCCGAACGGGGATTGTCAATCCTGAATAGATCTATTTTATAACATTCGCGCTCACCCTCTAAGTGATTTACAGTTCATGCAACCTAAGCTAATCCGTAATCATAAAAGTATAGTATGTGTTTACGTTCAAAAATTAAACCAAGTATTGTATCTCCTCGCGAGATATATAAATAAGTATGTAAACCAAACAGGTAATCAAGCATGTAAATGCATTTGTAAACAAGCATGTTCTCACCCTAAAAATATATGTAAAACCAGTAAAACATGGGGCTATAAACTCACATTGATGTTGCAGAACGATTGGCAGAAATGCACATATTAAGCATAACACGAATAGAAACCGAAATGGCTCAACCAATAAGTTGCGGTTTATCTTAACGGCTATGACCCACTAGCCTAGGATAATGTAATTGGGTTTTTCGATTGATGAGTACATCAACTCGACACGTTGATAAAGATTTAGATTTCCAAGTTGTAATAGTTTGGTGGTTGGTTAAATAAAATAAATCAAAAGTAAACGCAAAGTGTGTAATATATTCCATATATATAACATGTGAAAAATGAACAAGTATATAATTCATACCCTGAATTATATAACAAAGAAAACCAATTAAAAAAATAAAAAGTTCTTGTATAGATATAAACGATGTTTTAAAGTTACAAATTATGTTAAAACGATGTTTGTAAATATTTTACAACAACTATGATGTTATCTTCTAGTTGACAATTATAAAATATAAAATAATATTTTATAAATTTATATTTCGTTTCCTCGACGGGTTGTGGCTAAAATAGTTGTCTCATTTGTAAAAATAT
>BQNB010014302.1:7500-75394 GCA_026074375.1 Tanacetum coccineum
AAGTTGTCTGGAATGTCATTTTATGACTAACGCTAGTATACCCCAAAATTAATAACTCACTTTGGCGAGTCGTTTTTGATAGTCAACCTAGGAATAAAATCCATCTCCTCGTTTTCAAGTCAAATAAATTTGCACATGAGAGATATGTAATAATAAATACGATTTATTATTTAAATATGTTCCAAAACATTACCGGTTACGCGGTAATCGCTTTTATGTGACAATAAAAGACCAAAAGTCAAAAAGTCAATTCAGACCCAAAAAGTCAAAAGGTAAAATAGTTATTTAAAATTCCAAAAATTGTCGGGTGTTACATGCGGTCCTTCCCGGTGGAAAGAATTGAGCAAGGAATCGAGTAGTAAGATCCTCCCATGTGGTGATGGATCCTGCTGGAAGACGTTCAAGCCAATTGCTAGCTTGATCGCGAAGGGAAAATTGAAATAAACACAGGCGCGTTCTTTCCCTATTTTCACCGTCAAGGTCAACTGAGTCCACTAGTTTTAGGAAATCCTTGAGGTGTTGGTTTGGATCCTCAGATCGAAGTCCGTGGAATGAGCATCCGTTTTGCACCAACCGGATGGTGTCAGATCGAAGAGGTACCACGTTGTTCCCTACGGGGAGCTCAATGGTATCCCTATAGTCCTCGTGGCTAGGTTTGGAGTAGTCTCCTAGAGTGCGGATAGGATTCTCGTCTCCCATGGTGGTTAACGAGAATGGGTTATAAAACAAATAACAATAAGAAAAGATAGACTATGAGAAAGCTAAAATGCGGAAATTAAATCTTACTTGAAAAGATTAAAGAAAGTAGAAGTAAGCTAAACTATGATCAAAACCTAACTATTCCCCACGCAGCGACGCCAAAAACTTGTTGCGGTTGTCGTAAGAGACTTCTACAAGAAGTTTTACAACTCCCTAGGCAATGTACCTAATCGTTGTAGTGTAGTATAGGCAAGACTCAGAGGGTTGTTATCGTTCTCTAGGGGAATAGGTTGGGAAGGCTTGATCACGGTATAACAGAATTCTAGAGGTTCAGAAAAGATTATTTTTGTATTTTTATGTTTATAGGAAAGCAGGTAAAATCATATATTTGAGAGGTTGGTTGGTTTTAGCTATTAAACTAAATATAAACTAAGCTACTGGTGATAACAATATAATAAAAGATTGTGTTCATTTAATCATGTATTACTCCCTAGATTGCTTCTCCTAGTGTTGTTGCTTTATCACACTTATGATGATCTATGTAATTATTTCCTAAGTCATGAACGAATTACACGAATCCGCCGTCTATTTAATATTCCGTTAAGGCAACGCACAAGTAAGGTAGTATGAAGACTATTACAAGGCCTCTAAGAGTATATTAAATGCATTTGAAATATATTAAGAGTGGATCAACCATATAAGGGGAAAGGTAGTATGAAGACCATTACCCGATGGTATCCTTTCTACACAATCATGTTTTCCTAGACATATCAACAACGATACAGATAAAAGCTGGTTTTTTAAGACCTAACATGCATATTCATCACAAGAAGCAACACCACTAAGATCTACATTCTAGGTTTCATACAATCATAAATGAACACAATAGAAGGTTTAGCCAAGCATGTTAAAGATAAAATAAGAACAATAATGAATCAAACAACACATAGACATATAGAATGATTAAGATAATCTTACTTGATTAAAACATGAATTGAAGGAAGTACAATAGGGTTTTAAGGCCCTAAAATCGTCCCTAATAGCTGCTAAACGAACTAGGGTTCATCCATTTCTTTTACTCTAAAGTTACACACTTAAATCCCTAAAAACGGATTTGTATATATAGGAAAATCGTTGTGACGGCATCGCGTTTTAATCGTGACGCCGTCATGAGTAGAATATTCTAGATCTTAGGCTGGATCGTGCGAGCTGATGCCGTCGTGAAATGTTGTGACACCGACAGCTCGCACACAACGCCCCGTCATGAGTAGAATTATGAAAACTGCACACAACGCGCACCGACACAAAAGTAATTAAATTTATATTTAATTATCATAACTTATTTAATAAACGGAGTGGAGTAGAGCGGATCGGGTTGGTTGTGGGCGCGCCGGAGTTTGGCCGGAAAATATGGGGTGCCGGAAATTTTGAGAGCATGTGTGTGTGTGTGTGTGTTTTTATCCCTCTAACCCTAAATGAGATAGACCTAGTATATATATAAAAATTTTAAATCAAAATGCAAAGTAATAATAACTTGAGGGGTGAATTGCCAAATATAACTACAAGGGCCGAAAGTGTAATTTTTTTGTAAACAATGTTCGGGTCGTCAGTTTTAGGCATTAAACGATATTTAAAATACGAAACTGCCGCCATTACCGTTACAAATCTTTTTCAATTAAAATGAGTATTACTTTATAGTATTTCATAATTATTTTTATAACATTTATAAAAATATTTGTTTATTTAATTGGTAACCCGTTATGTCTTGTCCCAAAAAAAAAATCTATAAAATTTAACATCGAATTATATCCGCGTTATCAACAACGCTTTTGAATAAAATCCTTAATATTTTATTAAATATTTTTATTTAATAAAATGCGATAATTAAATATAATTTAATTATTTTCGTGTCGGCACGCGTTGTGTGCGCTGTTCAAAATTTTGCGAGGGTATTTTAGTCACTTTCTGTTTGTTTTCAGGTCTCGGGCAAAACTAAAAAGTTGTCCGAAATGTCGTTTTACATCAAATTCCTCTAGAGTCTGAGTCGTGAAAACGTGATTTAGTGGTTCGTTTTTGATAAGTCAGCTTAGGAATAACATATATCTTTTTCGTTTTCAAGTCAAATAAGTAAAAAAAATTAACTTGCACATGAGAGATGTAATAATAAATATATTTTTATTATTTAAAAATATGTCCAAAATTTTACCGGTCACAGTGGTAACGCTTTTATGTGACAATCAAGGTCAAAAGTCAGAAAGATTCAAGTCTGACCAAAAATCAAAGGTAAAATAGTATATTAAAAGTTCCTAAAATTGCCGATGGTTACAATCCTGAGGCCTGAGACTGTAACACCCTCCAAATCTTAGTGATGCAGCTGAATGTGAATATCCAAGGCGTTACATTATGGGTCAATAGCACAAGAATCTGAGAACAACTACTAAACAGTCGTTTGAAAAAGATACATTGGGATTAACAAAATACTATGTTTGTTACATAAGCTCAAGCTTTCAAATAGTCAACACAATAGATAAAGATTCCGTTTTATAACAATTTTCCCACACACGGGACCCGACTTGTAAAAGACCACAAAATCTTAAGTGTTGACTCTTCAATTATTGACTCCCAATGTATCATCGCACCTCGTGCCTTATTGACCTGAAAAACATGCTTAAAACGTCAACATAAAGTTGGTGAAATTCTAGGTTTTTTTATGTTTTATATTTAAAAATGTAAATCGATGGTAGGACCGCAAGATTTCCAAGTGTATGATTAAGCAACAAATGCAAACATCATAAAAAGTAATTACGTTTCCTAAGCTCATGACACCGAGGCTCGACATATATGGATGCAAATATAATTTGCCAACAGGTGTCCGTGAATGATGTGCTAACCCTGCAACATCCCAAGTTCGACATGGTATGCGTTCGTTCCCAGTGATAGCTAGTCACCCGAACGGGGATGTCAATCCCTAATAGATCTATCCATAACATTCGCGCCGCGCCTACACAAATGTATTCCTAATCACATCTAATGCAATTAAACAGTTTCATGATCATGGACATAATGGGTTTATGGTAACTTAGGACAAACACGTAATCATGTATAAAAATGTATTAACACTTGCGTCAGTTTTGTAAAACAAAGCATATTCTCACCCCCCAAGGATGTAAATCATATTAAATAATTGTAAAAGCATGGGGGCTATGAACTCACTTAGCCGTAGTTTCTATATGATTAACAAATATTCAATAGTAGGCAGCGGATCACACCTTAAGTACCTAAGTAAGTACGGTCAAGTCATAGTTTTACACATTAGCTAACGGACTCATTGTATAAACTAAATCCCATTTTAAGTTTATATATATACCGTTATCACTTGTGTGGTGACACACAAGATCATTGCATTTATAATTTCGATGGTTCTCGAGAAACGTGAATCATTGTTAATAAATATACATTATTTATTAACTTGTTATTAAAGCCGTTCGATGTCCGAACATCTTAACGTTTGACCGACTCGTTAAGCGTTTTATTCATTTCACTTTTTCTCACTATCATACCCTTAAGTTTCTTATATATACAAATCAGCCCCCTGGGTTTATTAGTATATTTTATTTACATTTTAAATCCCCCGAGTTTCATTAATTACATAAGTGGTCCTTCAAGTTTACAAAGTTGCAATTTATGTCTTTATAGTTTCACTTCAATCCCTAAGTTTCACAATGTTTCAAAAATAGTCCCTGGAGTTATTGTATTTCGAAAATGTCCAAATCAATCCCTTAGGTTTCAGAAATTTTGGTTTTAGCCCTTTGACTTGCGAACATTGCATGTTAGCTCCAAATAAACTTCAACAAGTGTCATTTTTCTATGTTAAGCTCAATTAAGTTTATAGAAGTTGTTTTGGCTTAAAATAAGCTTATCGAGCTTATTTTTGGCTTAAACGGCCTATTGGCCGTTAAGGTCACGTTACTTTTTAGAGGCCCGTTATAGTTTTAATAAGTCTAGATGTCGTTAATAAGCTCACGTGGGTCGGTTAAGCTTCAAATAAGCTCGGGGAGCTTATTATGGCTTATTTCGAGCCTATTGGGCCCGTAAGCCCAATAGCTTGGCCCGATACACCCTTTATGCTTTGCTAGCTTATTTATCATTCATTTTAAGCTCAACGATCTGTTTTATTTTTCCAGCTTATTCACAATAAGCTAATAAGCTTCTGGTTGGGCCGGCTTGGGCCTGTTTAAGGCCCGATAAGGGCTATAGTCCAATGACCTTTCTAGGATCCTTAGAAGGCTTATAGGCTGTTTAAGCCCTCGAATAAGCTGTGGGAGCTTATTCGTAGGCTAATGGCTATTTTTGTTGGACTCCGGTAAATGGGCTAGATGGCCCACTTAGGTTCGTTTGGCTTAACGATGCATGCCAAAGGGTCCATTAAGGTTCTTAGTTCATATTAAGCTCATTAAGCCGCGTAAGCTCATTAATAAGCTATTTAGGCTTATTATGGCTCATGGGCTCGAGGTTGGGCTACACGTAATAAGATACAGTCCCATTAAGGGCCCCCAAAGGTTTATTATGTAACATATGGCCTCGATAAAATTATTCTAATCACCATAATAAAGTGTCTAGCATTTTCTAAATCATGACCCAGTGACATGCAAACATTTTTTAACGCAGTCCGAGAATATATTTTTTCCACACATCCCCTCCTGTCGTGATTACAACCATAGTTTACGTGGGAGTTTCCTTATATCCGAACGTTTTCCCAACCCTCGTTCGTTACTAGGTCATGTCGCTTGGTCCTTTATATTTAGCACTACACCCGTCGTTATACGCAATATCCTTTGCGTATAACACACATGTTATTTATTATTTGTGAACTCACGCTAGCACACTCAATATATACGCGACTTATTGATTAAGTATAATTCATAGCGAGTAGTAAAGGATTATGAATGAGTTAGTTCGACTTACAAGGGTCCTAGCTTTCCTTGGTGGTGAGTTGGGACGTCGACCCGACACTTATACACCCAAACGTGTAATGATTTACAGCTGCAAAGTTTATTTCCCAAATCCTTAGCTCGTATATTCCTTTTATAAGCTTGTATGATAACCTAGTGAAGTTTGTGGTTTCGAATGAGGTCAAGGAGGGTATTTGTTGGCGGTTTAAGACTCGAACACAAGGAGGGAAGTGTTTAAGAGTTTAAGAAAGGTTTAAGTGTATATGTAAGAGCATATTTATAGGCAAGAAGTCTAGTTAACTTTCCTAGTCCACACACAAACCGAATCGTGCCCTAAAGGGCGGTTTAATGAGGTTTTAGTTGATTACTCATGGTTTTAAGTTAAACCACTAAGTAACATTGTATAAATACCAAGAGATGTACAAGATTTTTGCTTCGCTAGGAAATCTTATGGGTTGGTTGAGTTGTTTCCTTGCTAACACGGCGACTAAGAAAGCAAAGAGAAGCAAGGTGATTATTAACCATATGGGTAAGGGACTAGTAGTAAACCAATAGGACATGTTTTACTGACTTAGGAGATGTACAATGTACACTTAAGTATCATAGTTTGTTTATGCTAGCTAGAAATCCACATGGAGAACGATTTGTTTATGGTTTACTTGTCCAATTTCGGAAACTAAGTGATATTAACGCAAGACATTTGTTAATTTTTGTGTCTAGGCGTTTAATACGGGTATTGGTTTGAGTCTAGGTAGTCTAGGTATTTCCGGGGTGCGTCCAAATGTATTTTATCGCGAAACGTAACCCTTTTACGTGACCAATAAAAAAATAAAATATGCAAAGTACGTAATTATTTCCTAAATAATTATTTCTACAGTTTGATGTAGAACTTTAATTTATTTGCTGACCGTTTACATTTAACGATTATTTTTAGTCTACGCGATTTAGCTTAAGGGTAAATATTAAAAGTAAACGCGTATCGGACAAAATAATAAATGGTGATCATTAATAGAGTCGTTCAATGACATGAAAATGAGAAATGTTACAGTCTCCACCCGTTAAAAGAGCTTTGTCCTCAAGGAGCTAAAACCTTGTAATGGATACAAGCCGTTTGTGACGAAGTTGTGGGTATTTTTGTTTGAAACGAATCATCACGTTCCCGAGGTGAACTCAGGAGGGCCCGCCAAAGTTTCCAGCGAACCTTAACCAATGGTATCACACGGCTAATCGCTTCAATTCGAATTGATTTCCCATTCATGATTTCAACGGGCTCTTCTACAAACTGGAGCTTACCGTCACAAAAAGATAATCCTTCATAATGGCATGACTAATGTTCAGTCGGCGTAAACATTTCTTCAGATTTGATACAATTATAAGTGTGGTGAACATCTGCATCAAACTCTTGAGGAAGTTCCAGCCTGTAGGCAACCTTTCCAACTTTGCTAACACTCAATTGCAGATTGAAAGTGTCCAACGTATCGACGGGTGTTATTCCTAGGTTGATTTATCAAAAACGAGCAGCTAAATCACGTTTTCATTATTCGGACTCTAAAGCAATTTGATGTAAAACGACATTCCTGACAACTTTTTAGTTTTGACCGAGACCCGAAAACAGTCAGAAGGTGACTGAAATACCCTCGCAAGTAAATCTTTGCTCTTTTATTAATATAATATAAATTAATTGTGAAAAATAATTTACTTTTATAATAATAAATTAGTCATTTTTTTATTCGAAAACGTTTGTTGATAACGCGAATATATGAGTTAGAAATATATTTTTTATTTTTTTATTTTTATTTTGGACGAGATGTAACCGGTTCACCAAATAAATAACGAACATTTTTATAAATGTTATAAAAATATTTATGAAATATTATCAAATAAATACTCGTTTTTATCGGAAAAATGATTTGGAAAACAATGGCGCAATTTTCGTGTTTTGACTCGATCGTTAACTAGCCTAAACGAGTCCCGAATCATTAATTAACAAAATTTACACTTTAGGTCCTTGTGATAATATTTACACTTTACACCTTAATCTATTATACTCTTGTCATTTCTTTTTACAACTTTATTATATATATATATATATATATAATATCATCTCACTATAACCTAAACACACACACCACCACCTCATAAACATTTCCGGCGCCCCCTTTTGGTCCGGCCGAGTTTTCCGGCCACCGGAATAATTTTCGGCGAGATACCAGCAATAGCTCCAACTAAACCACCACTCCACCACGATCTTCATCATCCTCATCACCTCGTCAGCCTCCCTCACCGCACCATCTACATCACCATCATCATCACACCAACACCATCCCCACCTCACCATCATCTCATCACTTTCGTCACCATACACCGCCTAAACCACTAGACCACGCACATGGGTGCGTTTGACAGTTAACCACCCACAGGGGTGTGTTTGTGTATGTGGTTAATACCACGACATGGTGCGTTGGTTTGACATAAACACGCAACAGAGTGCGTTTGACTTATAAACAAAAATGGGTACGTGGGGTTTGACAAATGAGGGTGCTGCTGGTTTGTGTCTTCATCAGCACTAGGGTGCGTTTGGGGTTTATAAAAAGTATAGGATGCGTTTGGGTTTTTAGAACATTTAGGGTGCGTTTGATTTCATAGTGGCAGCCGAGGGTGCGTTTGGCTGGCTGTGTAGCAGCCAAGGGTGGTTGTTTTGGTGGTTTAGCAGCTAGGCTGCGTTTGGTTTTATAACCGCACCACAAGTGCGTTTGTTTCGGTCATTAACCACAGGATTAGGGGCGTTTGGCAGGCACTGCACCACAAGGGTGCGTCCGGGTTGCCTTAGCACCAAGGGGGTGTGTTCGGTTTTGTTAAACGACCCAGCCAAAGGGTGCGTTTGGGATTTTAAAACGCATAGGGAGCGTTTGGTTTTGATGACAGCCTCATAAGGGGTGTTTGGTTTAGTAGAAAACCCTCAAGGGTGCGTTTGGTATAACAAGGTATACACAAAGGGTGTGTCCTAATTTATATAAATCGAATAAATCATAAGATTTTATATATATAAACTGGATCAAATGGTGGTTTAAAAGGTTAAATAAATGTGTAAATTGTTAGTTCCATTATATATTTTTAAGATTGTTAATTTGTAATATTTCAATAACCGGATAAACAAACGGGAACTATACTTTTACAAATGGGATAACTATTTAGCAAACCGTCAAGGAAACAATATACTAGATTATAAAATATTATTTTATAATTTTATAATTGTCAACTAGAAATTAACATCATAACCTTTGTAAAAGCTTTAAAAACATAGTGTACATGATTTGTAACTTTAAAACGTACGATTACTTTTATGCTAAGAACTTTTTATTTATTTAAGTGGTGATTTTCTAAAACGTGTCGAATTATTTTGTTTAATCATTTACTCACGTTTCTTAAACAATATTTGCAAAGTATTATATACTTCAAATTATTCATCTGATTGTTTGTCTTATTATATAATTCACCATATGAATTATATATGCTTCTTGATTTATTTATTTAACCAACCACCAAACTATTCCAACTTTAAATCTAAATCTTTAATCAACGTGTCGCGTTGATGTACTCACTCATCGGGAACCCAAATACATCATCCTAGGCTAGTAGGATATAACCGTTAAGATAAGCTGCAACTTCTTGGTCGAGCCATTTCAGTTTTCGTTTTGTCTGGCGCTTAATACGCGCATTCTCGCCAATCGTTCTTCATCATCGATGTGAGTTTATAGCCCCTCTTTCACTTGTTTTACAATTGCTTTACAAATCTCGGGGGAGAATACATGCTCAATACAACTTGTTTACATATTCGTTTACAATATCTTTTACATACTATTCTACACACTTGGTTTACATACTTGATTTTGCAATTCATTACAAACACAATTACATGGTTGATTACAAACTTGGTTTCATACTTTGTCACATACTCATTTGCATACACGTTTACGAAATTGTTTACATACTCATTACGAACTCAATTACTTGATTTATATCACACTCTTTTCTACTTATGGATTTAAGTACTCAAAGCTATTTACGAATACAAATCTTGGCCGGGTCCACATGTATAGCCTCTACAACAATGACATGTCCGAGAAATTATACCTTCGGAATCCAAAATTCACATTTTGAAAACTTTGCATACAACTTCACTTTCTTAAGCAATTCCAAAATTGCTTTAAGGTGTTCTTCATCTCTCCTTTCCGTCTATTTGAATAAATAAGTATTCATCGCTGAAGAACATTAACGAAACTTATCCAAGTAAGGCTTGCACACTCGGTTCATGAGGTCCATGAATACCGCAGGTGCGTTTGTTAGTCCGAATGGCATAACTTGGAACTCGTAATGGCCATACCGAGTTCGAAATGCCGTCTTTATTTTTGTTTTTTTTGGAATTTCTTGTTCTCGAGTACTCTAAGTCTGGTGATATCCGGATCTACAGATCTATCTTCGAATAAATACTGGATCCTTGAAGTTGATCAAACAAATCGTCGATCCTCGGGAGTGGATAACGATTCTTTACTGTTAGTTTATTTAACTCACGGTAGTCGATGCACATCCTGAACGACCCGTCCTTCTTTTTGACAAATAAGACCGGGGCTCCCCAAGGTGAGGAACTAGGCCTTATGAATCCCTTGTCAGAAAGTTCTTGTAATTGTTCTGATAACTCCTTCATTTCGGATGGGGCCAATCGATATGGTGCTCGAGCTACGGGTACGGCTCCTGGAATTAAGTCGATTTGGAATTCCACTGGTTCAGCTGGAGGAAGACCTGCAAGTTTTCCCTTCGGAAATACTTCGGAAAATCTCGGACATATTGGAACTACTTCTCTATCTGTTTCCGTTCCGACTTGTCCTCCTCTTTTCTTGGGCGGATATCTGCGCTAAAAAGAACCCTGGCATCCCTTGGCCATGTACTCTTGAGCTTTTGAACATGAGATAACTGTCAACCGGGATTCTCTCCCGTTGCTACTTTCGTTTCCGCAAAAAGTCAAAGTTTCATTCCCGTAGGGAACTTGAACAAGTTTCTCATCGCATACGATCACAGCGTGATATCTTCTTAACCAGTCCATACCGATAATGACGTCGAAACTACCCAGTTCTACGGGCATTAGATCTATGTTGAACGGATGGCCTAAGAATTTTAAGGTGCAACCTCGTATAATGGTGTCTATCTTGACTAATTTCCCATCAGCTAATTCGACATCATAACAATTTTCTAATGAAGTTGGGGCGATGTTTATCAAGGAACTAAATGCAGTGGATATAAAACTTCTATCGGCACCAGTGTCGAATAAGATAGATGCATAGTGGTTATTTAAGAGGAACGTACCCGTGACGACATTTGCATCAGGGTTTCCTGGTGCATTTCCCCTCTTTTCTGCATTCCCAACTGCATAAACCCATCCTTGTGCATTCCCATTTCCTCCATCTTTATTCTTCAGTTTTGGACAATCTCTCTTGAAGTGTCCTGGTGCTCCACACTCAAAACAACCATTTCCTTTGGGAGTTGCCCCATTGCCCTTCTGAGTGTTAGCAACATTTGTGTTACCAGTACTCCTGCAATCGCGAGCAAAGTGCCCTATCTTGTTGCACTTGTGGCACCTCTGGGTGCACGGGCCATTGTGGTGGAGATGGCACTTGTTGCACTTGGGCAAGGATCCCCCATAAGGCTTCCTTTCGCCTGTCCCCATGTTGTAGACTTTGGCGACATTCTGCCTTTTGAAGGGTTGCTGTTGGTGACCATGGTTGTTTCTGGATGAATCATCAGCCCTCCTTTTGTTGTCAGATTGCCTTTCCGCGTAGGTGAGGAGTTTCCGGTCCATCAGGTCATTGGCCAACTCAATAGTCTCATCCAATGTCTTAGGTTTGGCAGCTTTGACGTTCCCATAAATGTTGTCAGGAAGTCCACTGAGGTACTTGTCAACCTTCTCGGTTTCATTGGCAACAAACTTGGTACATATCAGGGTTAACTCTTGGAAACGTTCAGTGTACGCTGGTACGTCGTTTCCCTTGACTTTTAGGTTCCACAGCTCGATTTCCAGTTTCTTGATTTCACCCTGCGGACAATACTTGTCCGTCATCTTTTTCTTGAGTACTTCCCAAGTCATGGCATATGCCTCTGGACCTAAGGTTCTTATCTGACCATTCCACCAAGTCAAGGCAGCACCTAACAGAGTGCAGGTGGCAAACTTAACTTGGGGTTTCAACTGCACAACCACGGTATGAGAAAACTGACTCCATCTTTTCAATCCATCGAGTTAAACCGACCACGCCTTCGGCCCCTTTGAAGTTCAAAGGTTGACACTTCATGAAGTCAGCGTAAAAACAAGGGCGCGCAGTTTGCACGTTCCTTCGGTTATCCCCGTGCGAACTGTGGCTTCCATCTCCATTGGTGGCGTTTCGCAAGAGAGCTTGGTCGATCATTGCTTGGATGGATTCGGGGGTCATGTTGTTATTTGGTCCGTTTGGGTTGGTGTTATTGATTGGGGTATTTGTCTCCTTGGTTGTAGGTGCCATGATTTGTCTAGATCACAAAAAGACAAAACATGAGGTTATATGACAGAATATAATAATATATGGATGAGATAATCAACACAAGAGAAGTATATAGTACAAGATAACACATCCATTTCATTCATAAACTTGAAAAATTTTTCTTGAATTAGTTGTCGTTGATACTATGATACAATACAAAAGAATCTAAGGGCTATGATAGCGGGGGAAAACCTAATTTTATCTGCCTGTACATGGACCTAACAAGATACAATAACGTATAATCACTAAATGTGACTTATTTGCGTCCCAGAAGCTCTGGTGATCTGGAATCATAGGCCTTGGTCATGGACTGTCTAGCTATCCTCTGCTGCTCTAGCTGTGCTAACAACTCAGCCTGATGTCGCTCATCTCTCGGCATCATATCTTGATGACTCGGAGCGCTCTATCATCTGATAATTGGCGCTACGAATCAGTCTCTCGATGTGTTGCTAACTTCAGTATGCTGATCTGAAAGCAAGTCTCGGGTTTACTGGTGCTGTGTCTGAATAAGAGTACTCTGCAGCTGTAGCTGTGTCTGGTGTGCCTGTAGTTAGGTCTCTGGTGAATACACTTGATCACGACTGGGTCTGTAGCTCCTGATGAGTCGCCTGGCTCAATCCTATCGAACGAGCCCAAGCCTCTCGGGAAGCATAGGCCTCCTCCTCCACCATCCATACTGTCTCCTGGAGAGTCATCCTATCCCCCATAAGTAAATCGACCCGCTGCGAGTTCATGTCGACTCGCTGTGATATGCGAGACCTACTATCCTGAGCATCCTCTAGTAGGGCATACAAGTCCTGTGTATCCCGCTCATGGAGCTCAGCAAGCTCTACGACCCTAGTGTTGACCTCTCCCACGGTCATAGGTGCTATCTCTGGAACTGCCTCTGCCGGATCTATCCAAGTATCCCTAATCCCGTACCCCACATCTCTAATCCCCTGTCGCCTCTCTTCAGCATCTACCGTGCTAACAAACCCATAATCTATCCCTTGACCTCTGGTAGGTCTAGCAGTGGAACTCTCTCCGATCTCATATCTGGAGCCTATAGTGGACAAATACAACCTCTTGCGGGGAGGCTGTTCAGACTCGGGAATATCATCCCTACGGTCAACAGGTGATGGCATGGATAGAGATGGTGGTAGTGGTGGTAGTGGAGGTGGTGGTAATGCGGCAGTAACTGCATCAATGAGAGCCTGGGTGGATGCTATCCTGAGTGTTTGGATTTGGGTTAGACACCCAGATGATGGTGGTAAAGGTGGTGAATGTGCAGGTGGGGCCGTACACCTAGCAAGGCGCTCCCCTGCAGAGGGTGGTGATAGTGATATAGGTGGTGATGGTGATGGAGTAGTCATGGTCAGAAGTCTCTCAACCTCTGCCTCTGGCGGAAGGGTTATGGAAGCTTGGGGTCGGACAGTAATCCTAGCCCCAACAGTAATGTCAGTGGAGGGTGGTGGTATAATAGGCTCTGTTCCCTCAGGTGGGAAGACAGGCTCATTAGCCGGTACGACGGTAGTAGAGTCAGCCGGAGCTAAGTGCTCCTCCTCCTCCTCATCCTCCTCGTCCTCATCCTCATCCCTGGCGTCATCCCTAGATGAATCGCCGTCATCATCATCTCCATCATCTCCCCCGTCCATAGGATAGTCAACCGGTCCATCCTCTGTCTCATCATCCTCGTACTCCTCCGGATCCTCCTCGGGATCCGACTCAGTAACATATCCGGGTGACTCAGTAGTAGGTGAATCAATAGGTGGTAATGGCTGTTCCTCAGCCGGAAACTCATGGTCATCCTCCAAGGGTATGTACTCGGGGTATATAGGCTCCGGCACGTAGTCAGGGTCATGCGCCTGTATGAACATAGGCTCACGCTCATCCTCGTCCTGAGGAACTGGTAGTATCTGTAGATTCTCTGGACCTAGTATGTAATTCTCGGTGACGGTGGGCCACTGGCTGTAGCGGAGTCCGTCGTTTCCTAGTTAGATGAAACTGGATGCTCCCTCCGATATCTTTCTCATAATCGGCTCCACCAGATAGCTCTGACGGGACTCAGAGTCGGTGTAGTCGGAAGTGTAGGTAACATTGAGTCGCAGTAGACATGGTTACTGCAAAAGAAAATAATTATATAAGTATCTCTTATAAGAAAAATTCGATATATTATGTTCTGTAAGCTTTTAATAGGTAAAGTCCTATAGTAGTATACGTAATATTATTTTATATACACGTTATCAAGGGAAGCACTTAGTACCTACTACTGCTTAACACAATGCATGTATATAAACATATATGCGCTAGAAGAAAACAAGTAATGCATGTATGTCCCTCACAAATCCCATTTGTGAAAACAGTTTTGAAAATGGTTATAGTCCAGACAAAAACTTTTGACCTGGTTCTCTATAACCTTGGCTCTGATACCAATCTGTAACACCCTCAAATCTGAGTATGCAGCGGAATGTTGAATATCCGAAGGCGTTACATTATTGGGTCAATAGCACAAGATCTGAGAACGACTACTAAACGTGTCGTTTGAAAAAGATACATTGGATTAACAAAATACTTGTTTGTTACATAAGCTCATGGCTTCATAATAGTTCAAAGCAAAATAGATAAAGATTCCGGTTTATAACAATTGCCCCAAAGTGTTAATAAGACACCATATCTTAAGTGTTGTCTTTCAATTATTGACTCACAATGTATCAGCGCACCTCGTGCATTATTTACTGATAAATAAATGCTTAATACGTCAACATAAGTTGGTGAATCATAGGGTTTTTATATAAATCGATGGTAGGACCGCAAGATTTCCAAGTGTATGATTAAGCAACAAATGCAAACATCATAAAAAGTAATTACGTTTCCTAAGCTCATGACACCGAGGCTCGACATATATGGATGCAAATATAATTTGCCAATAGGTGTCCGTGAATGATGTGCTAACCTGCAAACATCCCAGATTCGACATGGTATGCGTTCGTTCCCGGTGATAGCTAGTCACCCGAACGGGGATTGTCAATCCCTAATAGATCTATCCATAACATTCGCGCCCACACAATGTAATTCCCAATCCACATCTATGCAATTAAAGGTTCATGATCATGGACAATAATGGTTATGGTAACGTAGGCAAACACGTAATCATAGTATAAAATGTACACTTGCGTCCAATTTGTAAAACAAAGCATGTTCTCACCCCAAGGATGTAAATCATTTAAATAATTGTAAAACATGGGGCTATGAACTCACCTTAGCCGGTAGTTCTCTGAATGATAACAAATATCCAAGTAGGCAGTGGATCACACCGTTAAGTACCTAAGTAAGTACGGTCAAGTCTTAGTTTACACATTTAAACTAACGACTCTTTGTATAAACTAAATTCATTTTTAGTTTTTTATATATACACGTTATCACTTGTGTGGTGATGCACAAGATCATTGTATTTATAATTTCGATGGTTTTCGAGAAACGTGAAATTGTTTCCGCTTAATAAATATATCATATTTATTACTTCTCGATAATAATATTTAATTATTACTCGAAACATAAACGTATATATTTTAGTATATATATATTCCGCTTGTACTCACTTAAGTTTATAAACCAAGACTTTTGTTTTATCAAAGTAAATCATAAGTTTCTTAGATTTACGGTTTCAGTCCCTTCGTTTTATAGTTTTTATTTATTTTAAAAGTGGAACCTCCAAGTTTTAATATTTATTAAAACTTATCATTTATTTTCAATAGTTCACAACTCTAGCCCTTATTTACCTAGTTTCGTGATGTGACGATAATGGTCCTTATGGTTTTATAGTTTTCGAAAAAGTGTCGAGTTCTAACCTTCTACTTTTCGTTAATTACAATATCGGTCCCCCTAGTTTTCGAATTTAACTTAAAGGTTCAATTTGAGTCCTTACCGTTTAGATATTTACGAAATTCGTCCTTATAGTTCATGAGTTTTCACTGACTTTAACATTTATTCAAGTTTCGAAAAGGGCAAAATTAGTCCCTCTACTTTCGGTTTTCATATTTTGACCACGAAAAAGGTTTAAAATAGTTTTAAATTGCTTTTTATCCTTAAAATAGATCATGAAAGTTGTTCGGCTTAAAAATAAGCTATTCGAGCTTATTTTTGGCTTAACGGGCCTTATTGGGCCCGTTAAGGTCCGTTTAGCTTTCTAGAGGCCCGTTATAGTATTAACAAGTCTAAATGTTTCCAATAAGCTCATGTGGGTCGGTTTAGCTTTAAAATAAGCTCGGGGAGCTTATTATGGCTTATTTCGAGCTTATTGGGCCCGTAAGCCCAATAGCTTGGCCCGATATACCTTTTAGGGTCTTTAGGCTTTTACTAGATCATTTTTAACTTGAATTAGACCAATAAATCTGTGTCATTTTCCAGCTTATTCGAAATAAGCTGATAAGCTTCTTATTGGGCCGGCTTGGGCCCGTTAAGGCCCGATAAGGGCTTTAGAGGTTCGGACTCAATTCTTTTGGGTCCAATGACCTCCCTAGGATTTTTAGAAGGCTTGTAGGCTGTTTAAGCTTTCGAATAGGCTGTGGGAGCTTATTCGTGGAGTATGGCTTATTTCGTGGACTCGGTAATGGGCTAGATGGCCCTCTTAGGTCCGTTGGGCTTAACGAAGCATGCCAAGGGTCCATTACGGTTCTTAGGTTCATATTAAGCTCATTGAGCCGCGTAAGCTCAGAAATAAGCTGTTTAAGCTTATTATAGCTCATGGGCTCGCGTTGGGCTCACGGTGATAAGCTACGAGTCCATTAAGGGCTCGGCTAGTTTCCTATAGGTAATTTCGGCTTCAAGAGAAACAATAAGCACCCTTAGCCCTTAAATAAGCTCGTAGAGCTTATTTACGAGCTGCCAACTTATTACCCGAGGCTTGTTGGGCCTGTTGGGCCCGGGCCGAGTACCCTTGGACTTTACACGAGTCCATCATGGCCCGTTGCTTCCCTTAGCCACTTACACGGTTGTTCGAAGGCCCTAGTGACAATATGCCGCGTATTCAACTTGTGTATACGTCGGGTTCCACATGCAAGTGTCCATTAGGGTCGCAAGCGTATTTCTAAGCCACCTTAATTTGTTTACAACTAGAGTTTACGTGTAGTTATTTTATATTTTCGTGCCTAGGTTAATGATTACGTTTGAAGTCACTAGCTTGTCCCTCCCCATCATTGATCATGCGTTTTAACGAGCCCTGCCCATACAATGAATAATACGCCACCATTAGGCCACGCACACTTTACATGTTACGCGGACCATATGTTTAACAAAATCAAAGGAAAAAGATATCATGAAGCGTAAAGGGTTGTTGTGACTTACAAAAGGTCCTAAAGATCGAGAGATTGAGGAGTGGACGTGTAAATCGCTAACCGTAGCGCGTATACCTCCTTGTGGATGTTTGTTGGCGGTTTGAGACTCGAACACAAGAGAGAATGAATGTTTAAGTGTTTATGAGTTTAAGAAAGGTTTAAGTGTATGTGTAAGGGCATATTTATAGGCAAGTGAGCTTGTTAGATTTCCTAGATCCTAAACTAACTAGAAAACGAGCCATATGTGTGGTTTTTAGAGATCTATAGTTACTTACACATGGTATTAGGTTAAAACCACTAAGTACATGTATTAAATACCTAGGTGATGTACAAGATTTTTGCTTAGCTAGGAAATCTTATGGGTTGGTGTGTTGTTTCCTTGATACCGCGACTAAGGAAGAGCCGGGAATCAAAAGTGAGTATTAACCATTGGGTAAGGGACTAGTAGGAGACCATTAGGACATGTTTTAATGACTTAGGAGGTGTACATGTACCCTTAAGTATCATTAGTTTGATTTGCTAGCTAGAAATCCACATGGGACGATTTGTTTATGGTTTACTTGTCCAATTTCGGAAACCAAGTGATATTAACGCAAGACATTTGTTAATTTTTGTGTCTAGGCGTTTAATACGGGTATTGGTTTGAGTCTAGGTGGTCTAGGTATTTTCGGGGTGCGTCCAATTGCATTTTATCGCGAAACGTAACCCTTTTACGTGACCAATAAAAATAAAATACGCAAAGTACGTAATTATCTCCTAAATAATTATTTCTTACTTGGTTGATGTAAACTTTAATTTATTTGCTGACCGTTTACATTTAACGATTATTTTTAGTCTACGCGATTTAGCTTAAGGGTAAATATTAAAAGTAAACGCGTATCGGACAAAATAATAAATGGTGATCATTAATAGAGGCGTTCAATGATATGAAAATGAGAAATGTTACATCTTTAGCGTTGGACAATTTTGTGATGGCGATTTAGAAGTGGCTTTTCATTCTAAGACATGTTATGTGCGTAATCTGGAAGGAGATGATTTGCTTACAGGCGGTCGCGAATCAAATTTATATACTATCTCCATTTCTGACATGGCTGCTTCTTCACCCGTTTGTCTAATGTCTAAGGCAACTTCGACAAAGTCATGGTTATGGCACCGCAGACTTTCACATCTTAATTTTGGCACCATAAACGATCTTACCAGACTTGACTTGGTTGATGGTCTTCCAAAGTTTAAATATGGAAAAGATCACCTTTGTTCTGCTTGTGAAAGAGGAAAAAGCAAGAAAGCTTCTCATCCACTCAAATTAGTTCCAAGTGATCACTCCAAATTGGAATTACTTCATATGGATTTATGCGGTCCAATGCGGGTAGCTTCAATCAATGGAAAGAAGTATATTCTTGTGATCGTGGATGATTATTCTCGATATACATGGGTTTACTTTCTTCATTCGAAAGATGAAACTCCAGAGATTATAAAGAAATTCATTGCTCAAGCTCAACTGAATTATAAAGCCAAAGTTTGCAAGATTCGTACAGACAATGGTACTGAATTCAAAAATGCAACTCTTAAAGCTCATTATGAAAAGTTAGGCATCATGCAACAATTTTCAACTGCTCGAACGCCTCAGCAAAATGGAGTAGTTGAAAGACGTAATCGAACTCTTGTTGAAGCTGCTCGTACGATGCTTATCTTTTCTCGCTTACCTGAATTTCTTTGGGCTGAAGCAGTGGCTACCGCTTGTTTTACTCAAAATCGGTCAATCATTCATACACGACATAACAAAACACCTTATGAGTTATTATGTGGCAGACTGCCGAATGTTAAATATTTTCATGTGTTTGGTTCATTGTGTTATCCAACAAATGACCGAGACGATCTTGGAAAAATGAAACCAAAAGCAGACATTGAGGTCTTTATTGGTTATTCGAAAACATCAAGAGGGTTTCGAATCTATAATAGATGCACTAAAAAGATTATGGAAACCATAAATGTCAAGTTTGACTAGCTCACAGCTATGGATTATGAACACGATTGTTTAGAACCCAAGCTTCAACGATTCATAAATCACAATTCATTAGCAGAAGAAATGAATACTCCATCAAAATAAGATTTGGATAATTTGTTCGGTCCAATGTTTGAAGAATATTTTGAGAAGACATTTTTTGATACACCCATCAATTCCGCTGCACAACTGACTCAAATTCATGAAGACTCACCTTCTACATCTTTAATTATTGTTGACGAACATGAGGCTCCTCCTATTGTGACTACATCTGATGAAAAAATCTCTCCAATTTCTTTAACAGAGGCTGATGAATTCAATCAAGAAGATTCTACTCATTCTGATGGCAATTCATAATTTATTTCATATAATCCTCTAAGTTGTGAGGAAATTGAGTCATCTACAACGGCTCTAGAGCCATCAAATGTGCAGAATTTCCACCAAGTACAACCCTCAACACATATTTGGACAAAAGATCATCCTCTAGACCAAGTTATTGGTGACCCATCCAAACCTATCATGACTCGCCAACGGCTACACACAGATTTCGAGGTATGCATGTATGCATTAACCGTCAGCACTATTGAACCAAAGAATATCAAAGAAGCTATGGCAGACCACAGTTGGATTGAGTCCATGCAAGATGAGTTAAATCAATTTGAGAGACTTCAAGTTTGGGAACTCGTTCCACGACCAGAAGAAAAGAATGTTATTACTCTCAAATGGCTCTGGAAGAACAAGTGTGATGCTGAAAATATTGTGGTTCGAAACAAAACTCGTCTTGTGGCTAAAGGATACAAGCAGGAATAAGGCATTGATTTTGAAGACTTATTTTCTCCTGTTGCTCGTCTTGAGGCCGTTCGGATATTTATTGCTTATGTTGCTCATAAGAATATCACAATCTATTAAATGGATGTTAAAACGGATTTTCTCAATGGTCCTTTGAAAGAAGAAGTTTATGTCAGCCAACCTGAAGGGTTTATTGATCTAGAATTCCCATATCACGTCTACAGGTTGAGAAAAGCTCTATACGGTCTTAAGCAAGCACCCCGTGCATGGTATGACAAATTGTCTTCTTTTCTAATTAAACATGGTTTGACTAAAGGTATTATTGACCCGACTTTATTCACATGACGTCACAGGGGATACATATTACTTGTTCAAGTTTATGTTGACGACATTATTTTTGGATCAACAAATCCAAATTTTTCAAAACGTTTTGCAAATCTAATGAAAAATAATTTTGAAATGTCAATGATGGGTGAACTAAAGTTCTTTCTTGGACTTCAAGTTCATCAATCTCCCCGTGGCATATTCATAAGTTAGTCACAATACACGATTGAACTGTTAAAGAAACATGGTCCGGATGAGTGTGTCTCCATGAGCACACATATGGCAACTGAAAGGCTGGATGCTGATTTACAAGGCACTCCTACTGATCAAACGACTTATCATCGCATGATAGGAGGGCTTATGTATCTAACAGCCAGTCGTCCAGACATTGCTTTTGCTACTTTTGTGTGTGCTCATTATCAAGCACGTCCTACGGTCAAGCACCTCAAAGAGGATAAACGGATCTTTCGGTACCTGAGACAATCCTATAACATGGGCCTATGGTATCCGAAGGATTCCGGATTTGAACTAATTACATATTCAGATGCGGACCATGCAGGATGTAAAGATGATTGTAAAAGTACATCATAAGGATTGCAATTTCTAGGTGTAAAATGCCTTGTGAGTTGGAGTTCAAGTAAAACAAGATTGTTACTTATGTGTCTACTGTGAGGGCTGAATTTGTTTTCCTTGTCTGCATGTTGTGCATAAGTTATTTGGATGCGTACACAACTGCTTGACTATGGATACAAGTACAACCGGATTCTGATGTATTGTGATTCCAAGAGTGCCATTGCTATCTCATGCAACCCAGTTCAGCATTCTAAGACAAAACACATAGACATCCGGTATCATTTTATTAAAGAACATGTTGAGAAGGGTACTGTGGAAATTTACTTTGTCGGGACAGAATACCAACTTGCGGATCTATTTACTAAAGCTCTTCCAAAAGAACGCTTTGAGTATCTAGTTCATCGCATTGGTATGAGATGTATGACTCCAACACAGTTGGAAAGCCTGACAAAGTTATCTTCTTGAAAAGATCATACATCAAAAACATGTAAATAAATTTTTCAAAAACAAAAGAAAAAATTGAAAAATTCAAAATCTCAAAAAGATTTGTCATATTTTTTATTAAAAAAATAATTTAAAAAGATCACATGATTAGATTTATGATTCCAAATTTTTTATAAAAAGCTTTCAATTGAAAATATGGAATCATAATCTGCGGGGGAGTATTTGAAAATTTTTCATTCATATACATCATTTCGGAAATAAAATAAAAACAATGATCTCTCAAATAAACTGAATTTGAAAAATGCTATATTTTCAAGGGGGAGTTTTTATTTTAAACTCAAACATCTTCATTTTTGGACTACGAGCTTAGTATGATTTCATTCCAAGGGGGAGTTTTTGATAATGGTGAACAAATTTTGAAATGACTTCATTACTCAAGGGGGAGTTTTTGAAAAAAATCACAGGGGCTAAATGTGTCAATTTTCAAAAAAAAAATTGGTGGCTATAAATGGGGCATAATTTTCGATCATAAATTTTTATAAGTACCGAATCTATTTATCGAGTTTGAGAAAAAAATCATAACACATCATTTTGAGTTCACTACAACGATTGATACTATTTTTCTTCCTCAAACGTAAGTGGGTGAGTGTTATAAATTGATAATTGAAGTTTATGTATTATCGAGTTTAAACTAGGTAATATTGAAGATTACCGAGTTTATGTGTCATCGAGTTTTTGTCAATAATTGCACATCAAGGATGATAATATGCATAGATTATGTAAAAATACATGATGAATAGTCTAGACATGATTAACCATTCGTTTAAATTAAAATTCGGATGTGTATGACGTTTACCGAGTTTAATGTTTATCAAGTTTAATTAATTGACTTCAAGTGGTAATCCGAAAATGATAATATAATACAATGGATTGAGTTTGGTTTTTCATTTGCCAAAAAGGAATCATTAGTTTGGTGAAACTCCAGTAAAAGTCTCAAGAAAAGTCAAGAACTCAAAAAGTCATAAAATTCAAACTCAGTAATACTAAAAAGTTAAATTCAATGAAAGTACGTATGTGGGAAACGTGTGAAGTGTTATAAGAATGAAAATAATGTTTGATGATCATGTTTATGATGGTTAATGCCTTTAAATGTCTGTGGATAATAAGATCTGTTTCTCAAGTGAGGTGAATAATTTGAAAAAGACGAATCAAGTTTTTTAGTTAATTCTGAGCTATGGGTCATCGATATCATATTCTTAATGTTTAAGTGGACTAAAGTCATGTTCGGTTTTACGGCGTTTTCTGCAATGAACAGAAAATGAGGATGTGAGTGACGTTAGTGTCCATTTCAATTTATTGATTAGATTTGTTTTGCGTCTTCATTGTTTCGGATTAATGACACAAAAAAGTTGAAGCAAAAGTTTTTATAAGTTGATTGTTAATTCAAAATCTCAATTGTTTAAGTGGACTAAGTTCTATGTCCGGCTTTCGGCCAGTTTTCTGCCTTGCAACAGAATGTGGATTGTGAGTGACTTAGTGTCCCATTTAGTTAGGGTTTGAGATTACCTGATTTATGTGTATAATTTTAAAAATGAATGTTTTTGTCAAAAGATTTCTGAAAAAGTTCTCAAAATTGTAGATTGTGTCAAAAATGATACTCTTTATAGAAACAATTTTAGAAGTTGTAATGTTTCTCTTTAATTTTTTCAAACAAGTAGTCATGATTAAGCCAAAAGAAAACTCTTCATCATTATGTGTAAAGAAGTATCATGTGTCACAAAGATTAGTCTTGGTCGAGGATTATTGTTTATAAAAAGACATGAGAAGAAGGAGAGCGCTAAAATCCATTACGTGAGAAAAGCAAATACAAATAGGTGTGTTTGATCTCAAAGAATTGCCTAGAACACACCAAAAAATGCGTAAATCAAAAGGAATAAAGCATATGGGATGGCTAGAAAAAGCACAGAACGAGCACATAGGAAAGAAACTGATCAAAATATGTTCAAAAAGATTGCCAGAATATATTTAAAACAGACAGAAGTGGAAAAGACAAAATGTCAAATGAATAATTTGTATTAATAATCTCATTTTATTCATACAGTAATCATCATGCCAACAACTAACACTCTGCGCTGGATGATTCATCCAGATGACTGTGCACTCCAAAAATAGCGCAGTGTGTGTGTGTGTGTGTGTGTCGCTCTAATACAGATAGTTGATCTCGCGTAAGTGCAATGCCCACCTGGAAAGATGCAAAAATTCTGAACTAATATCATTCAAGAATGCATCCGTTGCGAATTTCAACACTTGCAGCGTCTTATCCGTGATACCATGGATTTAAGGCTATAAGTGTGTTGGCATTACTTGAGACGAAGCAGCGATCAACAGGTATAGGCTCAAGTCGCTACGCGCTTGGACAAGAAAGAACCTCCTTATACACTGGATGACTTGCGGAACAATTTATCTTCAACAAGAACTGACAGATTTATAGAATCATTCGTGCCACCAACATCATGTTTCATGAATGTTCCATTCTACAAGAGACGAGTATTGGATTTACAATGGAGCTGAAGATTCACTTATGTTTCAAGACAACATGGAGACTTCAGCAGCCAAGGCAAACGTTATGCAAGATCTTCTCAAATGCTTGACAAAGTGTTCACTGGATCGGGATCAACCGCCGTTGCAGATTAATTGCAAATGATGTATTGCGGTGTGCAATATGACGATTCGGAAAGTCGGCAGGTTAAGCATATTGGAAGGACTTTACTATTCGTCTTCAGTCATCCAACAATCTTGGATACTATATCATAAGAATCATATGATTACAACAGATCATTGTGAGAGTTAGTTCATTACATGACTATCTGTCCTGTACATGTATCGGTGTCATATCAGCTTCAACAATAGTCAAGATCGACTTGACATGATCCCTAAGGTTTGTTTTAGTAGAGCTAGGTAAACTTCCAAATCCTCTTTCATGTAGTACCTTGCTCATTTGCCCGATTTGAATCTCCAAATTTTTTATTGAAGCTCTTTGGTTTTCGATAGCAGCGTCAGTGGAAGCTTGAATTTCCTTGATCTAGTTTGAGTTTTCTTCATGTCTCTTTGCTGATTAACTCATAAACTTGCTCAGTGATTCTTCCATTGATTGTCTTCATTCTTGATACGAAGGGTTTGCCTTATTTCTTTGGTAGAATCCCGGAGCTGCTGCTCTATACTGCCCTCCTTGTTGGAAGGGTGCACCAAACTAAGTATAATAAGCTTCTTCAAGGGTTTTACCTTCTTCTTTGAGTGAACAGTCTTTGGTGTAGTGGGGTCATTTACATTTCTCACATTCTACTTGAGCAGCATAAACCTTTTCATTCACCTTCTTCATTTCTCTTCCAAGATTGTTGAGTTGTGCTTGAATTGCAGCCAATCCATCAGAAGTTTCAATACTTCTAGTCCTAGGGGTTCCATTCTTGGATGGTTATTTTTGCATCGGCAGTTGTCTTAGTTTATATGGCACCTTTTGAATCAAGAATTTGTCTAGTTGGAACATCCAATCCATTGTAAAACAAGATCACCTCCTTCATCTCCGTCAAGTAGTGTTGAGGGAACTTCTTCAAGAGTTCTTTAAATCTCTCCCATGCTTGGTAAAGGGTTTCATCGGGTTCTTGATGAAAGTTGTTGATCTCCTCCATTTTCTTTGCAGTTTGAACAGGTGGGCAATACTTGCTTAGAAATTTTATCTTTAGATATTCCCAAGTTTTAATCGAACCAGACGGTTTGTTTCTTAGCCAATGACTCGCGGCTCCAGTTAGGGACATAGGGAAGACTTGAAGCATTACTTGATCTTGAGTAATATTAGGAACATTGAATAAGGCAATAATCTCTTGAACTTTCTCTATGTGTTCGTTCGCATCTTCATGATCCAAACCGCTAAAGGTGTTGTCTCGTAGTTCCTTGAGAAATTGGCCTTTTAGTACAAAGTGATCTTTGTCATCGATCTTAGTCCTAGCAATGCCCGATCCATAGTCAGCTCTAGTTTTGCTCATGTATTGTTCCATGGTTTCCGCCATTGTTTCCGTAACTTCTTCCTTGGAATTTTCTTCTAGATAAGAAAATAGATTGTATTCAGGCGATCTTGATTCGTCAAGACTTAGTGTCTTGAAAAGCTTCCTAGATGATCGAAATTCTCGTTCCAGATCTTTGAAGGGTGTTAATAGTTCCTTTGTTGAACTCCTTGTCATGCACTACCTGAAACATAGGATAAACAATCAGTAGGATAGGCTTGGAAGAAAGAAAACATAGAAATACATAAATCAAATGCGAAAAATCAGCTTCTGTTAATGTATCAAATGATTGATACGCCGTATTCAATTTATCTGAATACGTCGTATCAGTTTACTGAATGGATACGTTGTATTGGTAAATAAAGTTAGATACGCTATATCCAATTGGAGTGAATACGCCGTATCAGGTTATCGACCAAAACAGTGTATAGAAAACAATTAAAACACACAAACAAACAAACAAACAAATATACAAGTAAATACACAAATATACAGAATTTTACAAAATTTTACACTAATCTAAATTGCACTAATCTATACTACTATATAAATCATTTATAATGTGGGACCCATTGAAAATTAAGATAAAGAGGTGTAATCTTGACCATTCATCTCATTTTTGGGAATCACATCATAAAGTGACATGTGTCACATTTTGATTAAAAAATCACCTTTTATTTCAAATGAAATTATCTTTTTCTCTATTAAATTATAATTTTGATCTAATTCATCATATTTTTTTAAATTTTAAATGCTCCTTTAATACTAACATCCCATATATGAAAGTATTATTATAATTTTTTTTTACATTTTAATGGATATTTTATGTTTGATTTATATTTTTTTACAACTTTAATCTTAATTAAATATAAACTTGATACGTTAAAACTATATACTTTCGGAGAGAGTGTTGTCTTTTTACATGCGAGAATGATGATGTTAATATGGTGTTGCGGGAAAGTTACGGGAAACCTCAACGAACACATACATTTGTGAAACGAAATTACTAAGCGGGTAGGAAATTACGTAAAAAGTTGAGTTAGTAAATTTTTTATTGCCGCCGCTCTGCGCGGGTAACCAACTAGTTAATCTAAATTACACTAATCCTATGGGTTAAGTTAATCTAATATTAAAAACCAAAATATCAAATAAAAGTCAAGATTAAAATTTCACTCCCCGGCAGTGGCGCCAAAAACTTGATTGTGTTGTCGTGTAGGATTTATTTTAGAGTATTCAAGTTTTAAATTTATATTTTTCCGACTTTACCTAAAACAACACTTTAACGGGCAGTGTACCTGATCAGATGGAGTTTCGTGGTAAGTAGGGTGTCGATCACTAAGAGCGAGAACTAATCTTTTATTTTATCAATATTTTGGTTAACTAGACTAAGTTAATTTAAACTATGTTAATTCTATTCTATGTTAAACCTATGCTAAACCTATGCTAATCATAATTCTAACGGATAAGGGGGTTTTCAGCCTGAGAGACTGGCACAGGTTTTGTGATAACTTAGATCAATTTAAAACACAATAACACATGCAAGAAGACAGACAAAAGATAGAAGAGCGGTCTAGCCAAATATAAGAAAACTGTATTAACCATGATTAGTCCAATTAAAATGTTGGTTTGTTTATTTAGTGCAATGAATGCTTATCTCGAGGTGGCATATCATTCCAATATTTAGGTGGGACTTCTTCCTAAAACCTAGACATGTAGAATTCTGTCATAATTAAACGTATCCGCATAAAGCATCCTATTTGTTGATTATAATCTATCTTAGGTGATTAATAATGGTGATCTTATTAAACCCTAGCTCATAGAGACTTTACCCACTTACTGCTTAATGGAAATTTATATTCTAGTACTCCACTGTCCAAGTCTTTACCAAAAGAATCAGTACGTTATTTGTTGATCCTATGTCACATGCTAGTCCAACTTGTTCACATATCCCCAAAGGTAAAGATAGGGCATTAATTGTGGTCCTATTGATCTAGATATATAAATCACTATATGGAGGGCCATCCCGGCATCTAGCTAACTTGGTCGGTATCACTAGATCCAGTTGAATAATATGTCGCATTCAAAAGCACGTAAACAAGTATAAATTGATAAACATAAACAAGTAATCAACGATAACTTAAGCATTCGATATAAACAAACCAAACATTTAAATCTTTATAATCATGGCTAATACCCTAGGGTATTAGCCCTTAATCATCATAATCAATACAAAAGTAATAATTCAACCAAGGTAAACTAACCGAGTTAAACGAATGATACCAAAAATTGAACGATTACAAGAGTATAGGAGATTACAAGGTGTTTCCTATGGAATTAGTAGCTTTGCTTGACCTCTTCTGCTCTTCTTGTCTTCTGAAAATCGACTTTTGTGGTTAAGGTATCGAAAATATGATCAAGCACACTGAAAACCCGTTTTTAGGTTTTCTATTTATACTCTCTAGAATTTGGTCGATACGGCGTATCGAGAGAGAGGGATACGGCGTATCGGGGGTTTCTTGGAGTAGGGACCACGTTCGATATCTTCCATAATATTTTATTACTTTATCTTGAATACGGCGTATGGATGTCTCCTGGATACGGCGTATTGGACTTTGTATCTTCGTGGTTTCTTGTGAAATGCAGGCACATATACGCCGTATCTTCCTTGATGGATACATCGTATATGATGTCAGAACATTAATCTTCAAATGTATTCGTTTAAGCTCCAAAATGCGTGCCTTTTTGCTAATCTTCACCAAGTACTCCATAATTACTGTAAATCTCAATTATAAACGATTAAGTAACAATTCTTGCAATAATCATACAAAATGGGTTATTTACATGGGATAAATGATACTATAAAATGACGTTATTTGATGTCATCATGCCCCTATATATAAATATTATGCAATTCCATAAGGATCAAGAAACGAGAGGTTGACCGACCTCTAATAGCGCTACCCATAATATCTACACTCCTGAACAGTAGAGCGCAACAAGTACGTATAAATTGAGTACGAGGATCGATACCCTATGGGGGACTTAATGACGTGCGGGTGTACGAGGATCGGTACAGCCCAACACTATGTACGAGGATCGGTACAGCACAACACTATATCTATGCACCTTACGTATTCACACAGAATACGCAAAGTCAGATATTTAATAAAAGTCACACGTATTAGAAATATAATACGTGAAGTTTAATATTAACCAAGTATTACATATTATAAAAATAATATGCGAAGTCCAACAATGTACAAATCATACGTATATCATAAGATAATACGCAAAGCTCAATTTAGTAAAGTCATGCGTATATGAAAATAATACGCAAAGTCTTAATATGACAAATGACAGATTTAAAAAAATCAGTTCATAGTATGCAATAATCCCCAAAATAGAGAGAAGTAAAACGGGAATCTTGCGAATACTCAAAAGCACTTATTAAGTTCAAAAATAGGATAATATAGTTCAAAATGTCCAAAATAGTTCATATAGTCCAAATAGTCCAAAAACTCTATATAGTCCAAATAGCTCAAAATGTCCAAATAGTTTAATAAGTTACGCGCATATAAAATAATTTACAAAGTACGCTCAAATATTTCATAAATCAGTAACATTCATGAAAATCACCCCAAAAACGTATAAACATTTAGAAAGAGGGGGTCGTGAACTCAACTTTACCAAAGCGATAGCACTAACGAGAATTAAGCGACGAAAAAGTCGAGAGAATAAGACGACGTATCCGAGGGATCCTTAGAAGCAACCTATAAATAATGTTGCGTCTTAAGACTTATAAATACTATGCAAATAAATATAAATAAGTTTTTATAAAATCTTTTTATAAATTTGGCATTGTACTTTAGAGTTTTAGTTTTTATAAAAAATAATTGGGCGCAAAAACAAATATCTAACTTAATACTTTTAAGTCCAATACAAGTATCCAAATTACTACTTATAAGCCCAAATACAAGTACCCAAATTAATATTTACAAGCCCAAAACAATGTCCAAGTTACTAATTATAAGTCCATAAACATATGGCTGATAGGATAACCAGATTTTTATTAACTTTATGGGCCTATATCTCCTAATCCGTAAATGGTCTCGGTTCGGTTTTTACGCCTACGAAAAGGTAAACGAGTCTATTTTTCCGATATGTAGGTCCGACCACTTCAGTTTTTATAAAAATGAGGTCATATGGTAAGTTTTCCAACATGTACCAAATTTGTGATTTTCACAAATTTTTACCGCCTTGGGAAAACGGACGTATCTCCTAAACCGTACATCCGTTGGGGCCGATTCAAACGCCAAAATCTAAGTTAGACTGTTACCTACAAGTTTTGGTTACCAAAATAGTGACTTCTATAAAAAATTTGAAATTATAATCCAAAGAAATTTCTGTGTGCAGTTTCCGACAACCTACACCGTTTATTTTCTAATAAATTCATAACCCGGGTAAACGGAGCTAAGACATAGTCCTAGGTCCCTATATTTTTTCCCAATCATCTCAGTATGCCAATATTTCTAGAATTCTTGTACAAGCGACTGATCTAAAAACAGTCCCATAACAATGTTATAGTTTACTTTTATCAAGTTTTCTAGTCCCAAAACATGAAGTACAATGCCATAATTTTTACAATAAATCAATAATGTATACAATTACATACCAATACAAAAAATACCTCAATATGAAAATAATTTACAAGGAAAAATTATGAATAATCAAATTAAACAATAACCTTACAAAAGAAAGATGAAAATGATGGTGATATATAACAACGATCAACCAAACTTGATCTATCATCTTTAACCCAAACAAAATACTTGCAATAACCCTTTTAACCCATGATCATCTTGTTCATATTCCCTTAATCACTTCAATGAACCCTTACTATAAATCTTTCTTGATAACCTTGAAGATTAATACCAAGAACTACACTTGCTTATAACTTAAACCTTTTAACACTTGATTAATATTTTAGTAGGATAAAATGTGTGAAAGTGGTGGTTAGGATGTTGATGGTGGTTGTATAAAAGAGGGACAAGGATGAGAGAAATAAACCATGAGAAATGGTTTAGTGGTTGAGACAATCTAGACATACATATGAAGACTTCCATGTGTCCCATAATGCTTCACCTTATGCCAACACATATTAAGTGTTTAGATGATTTAACACCTCATGGACACATGTCCATGAGGGTGTTTAGACATGTATAAGGGTGAGGGGGGTATTATGGGTTTAAGTTTGTGTTAAATTTGGTATAAGTAGGTATATTTAGGGCTAATGGGTAAAAAGTTAGGGTATTGCAAGAGTTTAGAAGCAACCACGAAGAGTAAACGTACATGATAAAAATAAAATTACAATATATGGGATACATATATGAAATAATAAAAAATACGCAGGGCACGTAGACTAATATTTAGTCTAAAGTCAGGTTCAAATATAATGTACATGATACGACGTTCGCAGGATAACCTATCCGATTACCCGTAAAAATTATTTTATGCCAAAAATAAAAATAAAAATATATAGTAAATGTACGAGGTTAAATAATAACCTGAAGAATACTAGTAATCTTTGATATTATGCAAGAACTAGAGAGAGAAGTGGGTTGGAAAGTTTCTAGAGACCATCAAACCTTCTTGCTTCCACACATGAAGCTTTGCAGAACGGTTCTCAGAATGATATCTCCCATGTCTTTATCTCGGTAGCCATCCATATTTTCACTAACTGCCAATAAATAAGTTACAACAGATTTTTTTGTACAAAATTTAGGTACATTTATAAAGCTACAACTTCGTTATTTTACATTTTGCCCCCACCACTACTCCCCTTTTTCAACTTTGACTTCTTAATCTATAGATTGTAGTACTCATAGACCCATTCACAATTAAAGGACAAAATTGGGAAAAAAATTAGCATTTACATGTTCGAAACCTACCATGCATGAAAATCTTAAGTTGTAGGCACAATCAATATGGATCTTCCGGTTAAAGTCACAAAAACTAGGGTACTCGTCAAAACTTTCATTATTCCTAGTCTTGATTATGTCAATCATGGGCTCATCAATTACCTCACCTTCCTCAATGGTGGGCATCAAATCATCAACTTGACCTCTCCTAAGTTCTAATGGTACATTAAGATCATTTAATTTGATGTAATCTCCGTATGAAGGGTCTAATGATCTATTTAACACCAAAGTCTCTCTGATTAGGCTAGCTTCTAAATTAAGTTCCATATGTTGTTCTCTTAAACGCTAATGTAGGACCCTCTTAATACAAATTAATAGAAGGTTTCTGATCTTTTAAAAAATAATTTTCTCATCCCTTACCAAAGTAATATTTCCTTTGAACACATCAATCTTGGCGTGGGCGGTAGACAAAAATGGTCTTCCAAGGATCAAGGACACTTTGACATCCTTGGGCATATCTAGTATCTATTTTGATGTCTACTGGTTAAAACAAACTTACCAATCCATACTAGTACATTCTCAGCTATTCCCTTTGGATATTTCACTGTCCTATCTGCTAATTTAAATGTTTTTAAAAATAAAATTAGTTGTTGAGATAATTTAGCTAAACCTAATTTTAAGGTAGGTCGAGAGAGGAAGGATACGCTAGCTTCTATGTCAGCTAAGGGAATTATCTAAAGCAAACATTATTTATATAGCAAGTAAAAGTGTGAAACTTCCTGGGTATTCTACTTTAGGGACGTTTGGATAATTATTGATTTGTAAGCTCCTTATGAGTTAGCTTCCTATGGGGAATTTATGGTCTGTATGATCCCTTCATCTCATCGCAGTAATAATCATTCAAATAACTTGGAAACGGAATAGTCATTCGTCTTGACTCGAACATCAGCTTACTATTCTGTTGGACTGATATGGAGTATTGGGATGATCCGATACGGCATATCGGTGTCACGTCAGCTTCAACAGAAGTCGAGGTTGACTTGACATGATCCATCAGGTTTGTTTCAAGTGAGCTAGGTAGACTTCCAAGTCCTCTTTCCTGTAGTACTTTGCTCATTTGCCTGATTTGAATCTCTAAAGTTTTAATCAAAGCTCCTTGGTTCCTGATGGCAGCGTTAATGGAAGCTTGAATTTCCTTGATCAAGTTGGAGTTTTCTTCATGTATCTTTGCTGATTCACTCATAAATTTGCTTAGTGATTCTTCCATTGATTTTCTTTATTCTTGATACAAAGGATTTGCATTGTTTCTTTGGTAGAATCTTGGAGCTACTTCTCTATATCCCCTCCTTGAAAAGGTGCACCAAATTAAGTATAATAAGCTTCTTCAAGGGTTTTACCTTCTTCTTTGAGTGGATAATCTTTGGTGTAGTGGGGTCCTTTACATTGTTCACATCCTATTTGGGCAGCATAAATTTTTTCATTCACCTTCTTGATTTCTCTTCTAAGATTGTTGAGTTGTGCTTGAATTGCAGCCAATCCGTCAGAAGTTATAGTACTTCTTGTCCTAGATGTTCTATTGTGCCATTTTTTAGAATATTCAGCCATTTCTTGGATGGCTACTTTTGTATCGGCAACTGTCTTAGTTGGTATAGCACCTTTTGAATCAAGAATTTGTCAAGTTGGAACATTCAATCCATTGTAAAACAAGATCACCTCCTGCATCTTGGTTAAATAGGGTTGAGGATACTTCATCAAGAGTTCTTTAAATCTCTCTCATGCTTGGTAAAGGGTTTCGTCGGGTTCTTGCTAAAAGTTGTTGATCTCCTTTATTTTCTTTGCAGTTCGAGCAGATGGGCAATATTTGCTTAGAAACTTTGTCTTTAGATCTTCCCAAGTTTTAATCGAACTAGATGGTTTGTTTCTTAGCCAATGACTCGCGGCTCCAATTAGGGACATAGGGAAGACTCGAAGCATTATTTGATCTTGAGTAATATTAGGAACATTAAATATATAACACCCCCATTTTTGACATATAGCAGCAGAAGCTAATCTGGGGTATTATTTCATAGTACAACAGTCATAATCATAGAAAACGACTCGAAAAGACATTTTTAAAAGATAAGTTATCATTCATTATTTCATCCGAGTTTTTACAAACAGAGGTCCCAAAATCTACATGAAAACATAAAGTTTGAATGATAACTGTTTAGCCATCTTCAAGCCGTTGCTCTCCTTGTGCCATACGATGTTAAGGTACTGAGTATATACATGATAATATGTCAACACAAAGGTTGAGTGAAATTCATAGGTTTATAGTGAACAGTTTTGAATACAAGCTCAATAGTGGGTCACGTTGTTATACACCCATAGTTTGTAATAATTGCAACACATACAATTATCATGAAAAATAGTATTATTGCCCTTAGCTCATGACACGGTAATGCCTTAGGCTTAATCATATAACACTATATAAATTGCCCAACGGGTGTCTTTTGCAAACACCCACAAGTTTTATGCAAATGTGTGATATTGGTTTACCGACGTTTAGGTACACCAACGGGGAGTCCTAGGTCCCAAATAGATTTATTCACGCATTCGAGCCTATCGGACAGAGTAAATAACGGTTCATGATAGTGGGGGACTTAATGGAAAATAGAGTAGGGACTTAGGCAATAACGTATCAGATAGCATTCAGAAAATACTTGCATTCTTTGGTTTAGTATGTATCCCCCTCGTGTGTTTATAAAACATTTAAAAGATTGAATTCGACGCGGCTATGAACTCACCTTAAAATACAGAGAAATCTGATTGATGGCCAAAAATATATGATAATGAAAGTAACGGCTTCGATCCGCAACCTGGGCTTATTATGTCCACAAGTCTTTGTGTGATGTTTATGTTTCAAAAACTTATTGAAGTTTAACGTGAGTTTGTCTTTGATTTATCAATTTTTTGGATATATTGTATCATGTTCGGGCCATCATATTAGAAAGTCATGTTGTAAACGTTTGAGGTAGCCAGGACACTTTAATCATAAATCCACAACTCGTCAAACGTTTATACCCAAATGAAATCCATTATATGACAGCCCCCTAAGTAACGTGATTACGATAAGATTTAAGTTTTTTAAAACGCTAGTCGATGATAAGTTAAGTTAAATATTATAAAGTATTGATTGAAAATGCGTTCGTATCGTTGATTAATAATGACAAATGTGTCGGGGTTTTTACATAACCGAGTTTATAATATTGTATATAGACTTTTTATAATTTTGTATAAAAAAATTTTATTAAAAATTTTAAGAAATACAATAATGACAGTTTAATACCTTTGTTTATAAAACTTTTACTAGTTTAGTCCTTTATTTATAAGTATTTTATAATTTAACCTTGAACTTTGAATTTGGCAAATACAACCCCTCATAGTATAATTTAGAAAATAACATTTTCAACCCATTTAGTTATAAATTTCAGAAAGTTATGATATATACACCTTTGCATGGAATAATTTTGAGAAACAAGTCCAAAAAAGCCATGCAAGCTTATTTTGATGATTCCAAAGATATTTGCAGCGTTATAGTTTATTGTAATAAGCAAAAATAGATGTTCTCAGTAACATTAGTTTAGAAAAGGATTCGTTAGCTAGAAAATCCAATTAGGGTCATTTTTAGCGGTAGGGTTTTTATAAAAAACACTAGGTTTGAGGATTCAAAGCTTTCAAACAAGAGTTCGTAATATATGATATTAAAGAGTATTATTAAACTTATTGTATAGAATTTAAGCTTATGTAAAGATTAAGATCTTAGGGTTACTTGAGCTAAAATGGGCGAATGGGGGTTTTTGGGTTTCATACGCTAGTACGGCTTAAAGGCTTCGTTTTTCTTACTTTTTTGGCTTTATTCTGAGGCTTAAGGGATTCTCTTAATCTTATATTGCTGCTATGGAAAGGATAGAACTCCATTTGAGTGTGTGAGATGAGTTTGAGGTGCTACACTCTTATTACCTCAACCCACCAACATTCATACTGACGTCCAATATTATTTGAAAGTGTCGTATGGTTCGGCTATTTATAGGGGTAAAAGACCCTTAGAGACCAAGTTTTCTTGAATGATTAGTGTCATAGCTAGTTAAGGTGATTCATGGAAGCTAGCATGATGAGTAATGGAGCCCACCTACCTTCTTTTTTAGAGATTTTATTAGAGATAAGAGATGTATATTTGAATGGTGGAGGGGTTTTGGGGGTCACGGCTACAGGGAGGTGACAAAGGGGCTTTTAGAAGCCTTGTAGCTTAAGGGTGGTGATGGAGGTGCTTGTAAGCTACTTAGGAGGCTACTTGGTGATGTCATAGAGGTGCTTGAGGTGATTGGTTGCTAGTAGGGTGTAAAATGGGTCAATAATAGATAAAAATGGAGTTGTGGTATGGTTTTGCTTTCGGGTTAGGGTTTTTGACTTAAAATTCAAGTTAGGGTTAGGATTAAGGGTGGATTAAGGGTAGATTAAGGTTTAGGATTAGTGTTAGGATTGATATTAGGGCTTAGGATTAAGGTTTAGGGTTTAGTTTTAGGTTTAAGGTTTAGTTTTTAGTTAAAAGTGAAATTAGGGTTTAGAGTTTTGTTTTAGGGTTTAGAGCTTTGTTTTAGGGTTTTAGATTAAGGTTTAGGATGAATTAGGGTTTAGGTTTAAGGTTTAAAAGTCATGCATTAAGTGCTTGTACCTTGTGTTAAAGTGGTGTAAAGTTTAAACATGGTTTAGGAGCTTAAATAACCTAATTAGGTTTTTAGGCATTATTGACTTATACATTGATCTTAAATGAGTTGTACATTGACTTAGAGGGAAAATATGATTCAAATATGGTGCATTTTACACTTGTACATATGTTTGAAGGCTTACACATTCATTTTATATGTATACATTACATATAATTAGGGTTTTGATGTAAACGTTTACGTTTAATGCTTGTTTTTGAAATAACGTTTTGAAAAGTACGTTAAATGGATAATTGTATCTTAGTAAAAAATGGTTATTAGGATATGAGATTTGACATTATTGGATGTTTACATGATATAAACATAGATATAGATGGCATTGATAGAGGTTGCGTGAGCTCGTTTACTTTAGAGATGCAAGTTACGTTGCATAATGAGATAAAGCAAAAAAATTCCCTGTAAGAAGGTGATATATTTATAATAGATGGATATTACATTGCATCTAATTTAATAGATGGATATTTACATTGATGAAAATTGTGGGTTGTTATAGTCTCCCTCCCTTAAAAGAAATCTCGTCCCGAGATTTAGTTAGATGCCGGAGTGATGTTTGAAAACAGATGTGGATACTTGGCACGAATTTGATCTTCGCATTCCCATGTAAATTCTGGTCCTCTTTTAGAGTTCCATCGTACTTTGACTGCAGTTATACAGCTTTGTTCAGTTAGTTTAACTTCTATATCCATTATCTCTAACTGGTTCTTCCACAAAGTTGAGTATGTATCGAGCCGAAGGGCTCTTTCATTTGGAATGATAGAGATTCATCCAGGATAGGCATTTCTTTAGATTAGAAACGTGGAAAGTACTATGGATATTACTGAGTTCTTCAGGAAGCTCTAGTTTGTATGCCACTGGACCGACTCTCTTAAGAATCTTAAATGGTCCAATGTACCGGGGATTAAGCTTTCCTCGTTTTCCAAATCGGATGATTCCTTTACGAGGTGATACTTTTAACATAACATGGTCTCCAATCTTAAAAATTCTAAAGGTTCCTTCTTAGTTGGAATATCTTCTTTGTCGATCTCTTGCGGCTTGCAAACGTTGTCCAAATTTGTACTATCTTTTCGTGGTTTTTTTATTTTCATGGGACTATTTTCTGGTCTTGTAAGTTGAACCTATCAACTTCGCAGCTAGCAAACGGTGATCTGCACTTTTGACCATAAAGTGCCCGAATGGTGCTGACTTGATGACTGGCATTGGTAAACTGTTATTGTGGATAATTCTACAATGTAAGTGTTTTTCCCATCTTTTCCCATTCTATAATTAATGGGGCTTCGAAGCATGTCTTCGAGTGTTTGAATGGTCCTTTTACTTTGTCCATTGGTTTCAGGATGATATGTCGTACTCATGTCTAATTGAGTACCCAAAGCACTTTGTAATGATCGCCAGAATCTGGATGTGAAATGACTGTCACGATTTGAGATGATAGATATTGGCACGCCATGCCGAGAGACTATTTCTTTGATGTATAACCTTGTAAGGGTTTCCATACTATCTGTCTCTCGGGTAGGGATGAAATGTGCGGATTTGGTAAGACGATCGACAATGACCCAGATTGTGTCATGTCCATTTGATGTTTTGGGTAGTTTTGTAACGAAATCCATCGTTATTCTCTCCCACTTCCACATAGGAATCTTCGGTTGTACCAAGTAAGCCGGAATGGCTCTCTTGCCATTCTTCCTTTAACCTTAAAATTGTTAAAAATTTGCCATCATTTTCAGCGATGATTGCCTTCATGTTAGGCCTCCAATAGAGTTTCTTAGATTCCTGTTACATTTGTCAGAAAACTGGGTGAATGAAAATTTCTTGATTTATTGGAATCATGCATAATAAAGTCTATCAGGTTACAAAGGTGGTAAACCAGCTTCGGTTCTTAATACTATTGAGTTCTATAAAGGAGTATTTCAAATGCTTTTATCATTCCTCATAATTTTTCAAGCCTTTGATGTTTCTTCCTTGAGTGCTTCAGTACAAAACCCCCTCCCCCCTTGAATTTGGAAGGTTTGTTAGATGGTAATTTTGGATGAATGGTCATGACTAATGATCTAACTCGGAGTGGTTTGATTCGTTTCTTTCAGGTTAAGGCATCTGCCACAACATTTTCCTTTCCAGGGTGATAACGAATCTCACAATCGTAATCTGTGAGTAATTCTAACCAACGGCGTTGTCTTATGTTCAATTCTTTTTTATTAAGAATATGTTGAAGACTTTTGTGATCGGTGAAAACCGTACACTTTGTGCCATAGAGATAGTGTCTCCGGATTTTAAGAGCAAACACAACTGCTCCTAATTCGAGATCATGAGTGGTATAGTTTTTCATATGAGGTTGGTTGTTGTCGGGTTGAATTATGACAATATCCTTCTTTCTTTGCATTAACACCGCTCCCAAACTTGATTGGAGGCACACAGTAAACAACAAAATTGTCGTTTCCTTCTGGTAATGCTAAAATTGGAGCTTCACAAAGTTTTTGTTTTAGTAATTGGAAAGCCGACTCTTGATCTTCACCCCAGATATACTTCTTGTTTTTCTGGGTTAATTCAGTCAAAGATTTGCAATCTTTGAAAAATCTTTGATAATCTCCGTAATAGCATGGCGTAGTCCTAAGAATTTGACGTATTTCTGTGGGTGTAGTAGGAGATGTCCAATTCTTAACGGCTTCAATCTTGGCGGGGTCAGCATGAAGTCCTTGACTATCAATTAAGTGTCTAAGAAACTGCACGATATGAATCCAGAAATCACACTTGGAGAACTTGGCATATACTTTCTCTTTCTTGAGTAATTCCAAGATTATTCTCAGATGATTTGCGTGTTCTTCTTTATATACGTGAGTTGATAAGGACTGAATATGATCGATAAAATCTATTATATACTTTTCCAAGTATGGTTTACTACACACGATTCACATAAGTTCCTTGATTACCGAAGGTTGAGTTAGTTAATACAAATTGGCCTTCACTTTGATATTTGGAGTGTCTGTAACTTGTTCTAAAAGCACGTCTGGAATATCTTATCCCTTTTTTACTCTCAGTGATGATATACCAGTTCTAAAGTCAATTTTTGAGTAACGAGTGAACCTTGAAGTTGTGTCGATAATCATCGATCCTGGGTAATGGGTAACGATTCTTCACGATAAGTTTATTTAACTCCTAGTAATCGATACATATTCTGAAAGATCCGTCTTTCTTTTTGACAAATAAGACAGGAGCTCCCCAAGGCGAAGTACTTGGTCGGATAAAACCTCGGTCTGCTAACTCTTGAAGTTGGTTAGATAGTTCCTGCATTTCTGAAGGAGCTAATCTATAGGGTGTTAGGACTCAGGCTTCAGATTTTGATCGCGTTTTGTTATGACTCCTACTCAACCCCCGTACCGACGAGGATGGAAGCAGGCGTCGTAAAAGCGATCCGCGGGCGGTCCTCCACTAAGCCCTTCCATTAACCTTGCCTCTATATGCTCTAATACTATCACCTACTTGACGTTGCTCTGGAATGAAAAAATCGATTTGGAATTTACTTGGCGAACAGGAGAAAGGCCAGGTAGATCTTCAGGAAAAACTTCTGGAAATTCTCTGACTACTGGGATATCTTCTAGTCTTTTCTCGTCTGACTTCTTTTCCATTACTTGGGCTATGAAAACTTGACATCCCCTGGATATATACCTTTTGGTTTTTATACAGGATTGTGGATTAGTTGAGTTTTACTTTATCTACCTAGAATGCTTAAAGTTTCACCAGTCGATGGGAATCGTGGACGATTTTCTAGTCACAGATAATTCTGGACATGATACTTGGGACAACCAAATCCTTAACACACTGTTGACGTCAAAAACTACTGAGTTTAATTGGCATAGATCATTTTCTTTTGGTTGATTCTAACAAGTCAGAGGTTGAACCCTGAATAACGGTGGTTTGTGTTACTAGATAGATTTCCGTCAGCCATTTCGATATCGTTAAAAGGTGTCTATTTGTAATAGGTGGATATTTAGCCAATAGAGGCAAAAGCATACGGATATTTGAAGCTTTTTATTCCTCAGAATCAAATAATACTATAGATAAACTGTTGGTTTAGAAGGAACGTACCCGTGACTACATTCGGGTCTTGGTGAGCTTTTTTTGTTTCTTAGCATGTAGGCTCTTCCTTGGGCATTGATGTTGGTCTTTTGGCACTCATTTGTATAATGCCCTTTCTCTCCACAGGCATGACAAATAACTATCACTGGTAGCTGATTACTTCTAGTGGCTGGCCTCTTGTTTCGGCAGTTCTTGGTGAAATGGCCCACCTTGTTGAAAGTATTACACTTAACAGTAATGGTCTTGCTTGTGATGTAGTTCACATTTTATACATAATGGGAGGTTTTCCAGCCTACCTACTGTTCTCTGTTGGAGTTGGCAGCATAATTTTAACAGTCTTTCATTGCCTTTTATGTTTTATTGTGGGTGGTGATTGTTGGTGTTACGGTTGTTGTTGTTGTTGCTGTAATTGTTGTTGTTCATTGCTGAAAGTCTTCTGTAGGTAAAAATTTTCATTTATGATACTTGATACTTACAACGGAGATGGACTTTGTTACCTGGATCCATTAGCATTTGGGCATGTTAATGCTTCTTTTAAGGTTCTAAGGTTTTATTAAGAGGGGTACATGTAGGTAAATTTCCTTTGATACTTAGAGGTAATCCTCAGTTGAAAGCTTCCAGGAGTTTTCTTGTGTTTGGTACCATGTGTGGGGCATAAGACTGCTATTCTTAAATCTTTATAACATAAGGTTTAAGATCATTTCCCTTTACAGTCAGTTTGTTAAGTTCATATTCCATCTTTTGTCTTCAGTTCGGGGGGATATTAATACTGGTTTGTCAAGAGGACTTTGTCAACTCTGTCCATAGGGGATTTGATTGGCTTGATATACTCCCATGGTGGGGATATCATTCACCAGGATAGGGCGTCATCAGTCAGGGTACTAGTAGCAAATGTTACTTTGTTTTCCTCGGTACATTTGCTATGAGAAAATACTGATTCGGATCCATTCAAAATATGGGATATAAGTGCTAACTGCTCCTTCGTACCATTGAAGTAGAAAGGTTGCAGCTTTATGAAACTCTTTTTAGTTTCCCGTTTTTGCTTACAGGAGGGTTCCCAAAAAAATTTTTTTTTTAGGTCTGGTGTTCCTGTTGGTATTTATTAGTACTTGCCATGTTGCGCTTGTGCTTCAGAGCCGCGGTGAAACTATCAGCAAATACGTTTTTCTTGATAGGCCAGCATGAAGTTCATGGTTGGTGCTTCAGATGTTGGCGTCCTTTTAGGAGGCATTCTATCAACATAAGACAACACGTAATTAGAATGATATCACAAGTCTTAAAAATTGATTTTTAAAGTTCATAATAAACATGGTCAAAAATAGTTCGATATCAAAATCATAGATAATTCATATCAAATAAGTATCTATGATTTATTTAGAAGTCAGGGTATGATTCATAATGATGATGACGGAGATGATGATGCAAGAGAGATAAGTCGGTATTATGAAACAACAAGGTATAACGGGATTGCCATGGTATTATATCATGAACAACTTGCCTTTGTACTGTACATAGTCAAGATTTGACAAGTGTTTTTATTTATACCACACATCCCATGGCTAGGTTAGGTTCTAACATAAGCTATAACTAGGATCTAGTCTAATAGTCTGATGGTCCTTCCGGATTGTTCCTGAGTTCATAGATTGCATTCAGAAGACTCTTCTTGTTTGCTTGGTGACGGACTTGGATTTCTTCGATGATTTGTTCTAGATCAGTAATCCTGAAGCGACGTCAGAGAATATCTTTGTGTGTTATTTCCCATATGCTCTCTTTTGAAGTTTAGTAATTTAAGCACGAGCTTGTTGGAGTTCAGCTTCCAGATTGTCAAAATCTTGTTGTATGATCACCTGGCCATTTCTGAGACCTTCTAGTTTGTCTTCTATGTGCTCAATGCGGTCAAGAGAGAGTTCATCCAGGTGATTTAGAATTTCCTCAATTTTCTCCTCGTGACATTCCAAACTTGTCTTATGAGAGCTTTCTCCCATCTCAAATTCTTGAGGTAGGGCAGAAGTAGAGGAGGATGATCGATTATGTTTCTTAAGTGACAATAATCCCTCAGGAAGAAAGAATTCTTCGAGGTTTTAACATTAAAGCATGGAGGCATAATAGTTGGTGGTGAAATAGGTGATTGTTAGCATAAAATGCTGGCATATCTTTTGTAGGGTGCATCATGAAAAGCGAAAGAGTTGGTGAAGCTATTGGAACTACGCCAATTGAGTTAGAAGAGCTAGAATAAGTTTTTCTCGATGAAGCAGGGACATAGTGTGGAGAAGCCGGAATAAAGTCGAGAAAGTTAGAGAAAAAGCATCCTCAATCTCGGAAGTAGGATGGTTGGGAGAAGACATCGTTCTGTTAATTACCAGTGTAAATATCATATGTTTATTTTTTATAAAAGTATACTATAGTTGATGTTTCTTTACATACTATTCCAGAATTGTGCAGTGCACGGAGGTACTTCTCTTGGATGGAAAAAGGAAAAGTAGTTATAGTTAGGTTTCAACATTGTACTCTATAACTATGGCTCTTTATACAATCTATAACACCCCCATTTTTGACCATACTAGCAGCGGACCATCCACCATAAACCCAAATAAAATAGATAATCTAGAGGTATTATTTCATAGTTACACAGTCATATTCATAGAAACGATCAAAAGAGCACGTTTTTAAAAGATAGTTATGATTCATTATTCATCGGATTTTTTTCAAATTGAGGTACCCAAAACTCTACATGAAACATAAAGTTTGAATGATAAAAATTTAGCACATCTTAAAGTACGTGCCATCCGTGCCTTAAGATGTTCAGTTACCTCAAGATAAACTGCTTAAATAGTCTACATAAGGTTGAGTGAAATTAATAGGTTTATAGTAAATAGATTTGAATACAAGCTCTATAGTGGGTTATGTTATTATATACCCATAGGTTGTAATAATTGCAACACATACAATTATCATAAAAAATAGTATTATTGCCCTAAGCTCATAATACCAAAGCCTTAGGTTAATCAATAACCATAAATAATTGCCCCAACGGGTGTCTTTGCCAAACACCCGCAAAGTTATTCAAATGTGTGCTATTGGTTACCGACAGTATAGGTACACCAACGGGGTGAGCCATCCAAACTAGGATATATTCTATCGCTTTAGCTCTTACCCGATGAGTAATTAACGGTTCATGATAGTGAGGACTTAATGGCAAAAGTAGGGACTTAGGCAATAATGTATCAGGATAGCATACAGAAAAATACTTGCGTTCATGGTTTATAGCATGTATCCCCCTCGTGATTTTATGGAAAAATTTAAAAAGATTGAATGGTGAGGCTATGACTCACCTTGTCATATAGGGAAATCTGTTGATGGCAAAAAATAGATGTAATGAAAGTAAACGGCTTTCGTCACGCAACCTTGGGTATATGGATCAAGTCTTAGTGTGATGGTTTATGTTTCAAAACTTCATGATGTTTAACGTATGTCTTTGATTTATCAATTTATGGAAATATTATATCACTGTTCGGGCCATCATAATTCAGAAGTCATGTAGTAAACGTTTGAGGAGCCAGGACACTTTAAATCGTAAATCAAGCAAACTAGTTCAAAACGTAACACAAATGAATCCTTATAGGATCTCCCTAGTAACGGTGATACGATAAGTTTTTTAGTTTCCTCATAAAGCTAAAGTCGATATTAAGTTACGTAAATAATAACGTTAATGATTGAAAATGCTGTCGATCGTTGATAAATAACGACAAATGTGTCGGGTTTTTAACATAATTCGATGTATATAATATTGATTATACTTTTATTGTATTTGTATAAAAAATAATCTATATTTTAAAATTTTCAGAATACAAAAAATAAACAGTATATTTTTCACTTGGTTTTATACTTTTCAAGTTTAGTCCTTTCTATATAAGTTAATTTAAATTTAATCCTTTAACTTCTTGAATTTGGAAAAAACCCCATCATAGTTAATAACTTTAGGAAATGTACATTTTCAGCCCCTTTAGTTATAAATTTCTGAATGTTAAGATATATACCTCCTATATTGGAACTTTTTGCAAACAAGTCCAAAAGCCTTGCAGCTTATTGTATGATTACCAAATGATTTTATGCAGTGTTTATAGCTTATTAGAATAAGCAAAAATAAGATGTTCTAACATAACAAAAGTTTAGAAAAATGATTCGTTAGCTAGAAAATAAAAATGTCATTTTTAGGTTTTTATCAAAAACACATGGGTTTGAAGATTCAAAGCTTCAAACAAACAAGTGTTTCATATATGATATTAACGGTGCATTAATGACAAGTATTGTACAGAATTAAGAATTATGGACAAGATCTTGGCTTACTTGAGCTTTAAAATGGGTCGAAATGGGGTTTTTAGGTTCGTACGCCTAGCAACGGCTTCAAGGCTTCGTTTTTCTTGCTTCTTGGCTTCTATTATGAGCTTAGGGACTTCTATTGATCTTATATCGCTGCTATGGAAAGGATAGAACTCCATTTGAGTGTGTGAGATGAGTTTGAGGGATGATTTGAAAGTGTTGTATGGTTCGGCTATGTTTAGGGGTAAAAGACTCCTTGGGGACAAGTTTTCTTGTATGATTGAGAGTCTTAGCTAGTTTTAGGTGATTCATGGTAAGCTAGCATGATGAGTAATGAGAGTTAGAGATGTAGATTCGAATGGTTGAGGGGTTTTGAGGGTCACGACTACAAGGAGGTGACAAAGGGGCTTCTAGAAGCCTTGTAGCTTAAGGGTGGTGATGGAGGTGCTTGTAAGCTACTTGGGAGGCTTCTTGGTGATGTCATAAGAGGTGCTTGAGGTGCTTGGTTGCTAGCTTGGGTGTAAAATGGGTCAAAAAATAGATAAAAAGGGGGGTATTTTCGTCGGGTTTGTTTTGCTTCGGGTTAGGGTTTTTTGACTTTAAATTTCGAGGTTAGGGTTTAGGATTATGGGATAGATTATTAGATTAGGTTTAGGAATTTTGTTAGGATTGAATTTTAGGGTTAGGATAAGGTTTAGGGTTTAGTTTTTGGTTTAAGGTTTGTTTTTAGTTGAAAGTGAAATTGGGTTTAGAGTTTTGTTTTTAGGGTTTTAGGGTTTTTGATTTAGGTTTAGGATTGGAAGTAGGGTTTAGGTTTAAGGGTTAAAAGTCATGCTTTAAAGTGCATTGTACCTTTTGTTTAATGTGGTCGTAAAGTTATATTTAAACATTAGTTTAGGAGCTTAATTAACCTAATTAGGTTTTTAGGAATTATTGACTTGTTACATTTGATCTTACATGAGTTGTACATTGACTTGGAGGGATATTATGATTAACATTTGGTGCATTGTACCTCTGTACATTTGTTTAAGGCTTTACACATTCATTTTATATGTGTATCTATTACATATAATTAGGGTTTTGATGAAACGTTTACTTTAATCGCTTTTGTTTTTGAAATAACGTTTTAAATTGTACGTTTAAATGGTAAATTATAACTTAGTTAAATGTTATTAGGATTCTAGATTGACATATGAGGATGTTTTCATGATATAAAAAATAGATTATAGATGGCATTGATAGAGGTTGCGTGATGCCGTTAACTTTAGGAGGATGCTAGTTACCATTGCATAATGAGAATAAAGCATAAAATTTCCTGTTAAGAAGGTGATTATATTTATAATAGTATGGATATTACATTGAATCTAATTTAATAGATGGATATTTACATTGATGAAAATTGTGGGTTGTTATAGAATATGTCAAAAATGTCTAGAACTTTCTCAATGTGTTCGTTCACATCTTCATGATCCAAACCGTTAAAGGTGTTGTCACGAAGCTCCTTAAGAAATTGGCCTTTTAGTTCAAAGTAATCTTTCTCATCAATTTTAGGCCTAGCAATGTCTGATCCATAGTCAGCTCAGGTTTTGCTCATGTATTGTTCTATGGTTTTCGCCATTATTTTTGCAACTTCTTCCTCGAAATTTTCTTCTAAATCAGAAAATAGATCTAAGGGCGATCTTGATTCGTCAAGACTTAGTGTCTTGAAAAGTTTCCTGGATGATCGAAATTCTCGTTCCGGATCCTTGAAGGGCGTTAATAGTTCCTTTGTTGAACTCCTTATCATGCCCTACCTGAAACAGAGGATAACAATTTGGTAGGATAGGCTCGAAAGAAAGAAAACACATATATACGGAAATTGAATGCGAAAAACCAGTTCTGTTACTGTATCAAATTATCATTTAGCCCGTATTCACAATTAACTTGATTACGCCGTATCAATATATAAAATGGATATGCTGTATTGGATAGAAAAAATTAAAAATTGCTTTTTAAAAGATACGCCATATCCAATGGAAGTGGATACGTCGTATTAGGTTATCGACCAGAATAGTATATGGATGATAATTAAACACACAAACAATTAAACATACAAATATACAAGCAGATAAACAAATATACAGATTTTTTACAAAATTTTACACTAATCCTAGGGGTTAGATCTAATCTAATGCTAATAACCAAAATAAAAAATAAAAATCAAGATCAAAATTTCACTCCCCAGCAACGGCGCCAAAAACTTGATTTGTTGTCGTGTAGGTGTATTTTATGATAGTTCAAGTTTTAAATTTATATTTTGCCGACTTTACCTAAAATAACACTTTAACAGGCAGTGTACCCGCTCAGATGGAGTTTTGTGGTAAGCAGGGTGACGATCACTAAGAGCGAGAACTAATCTTTTATTTTATTAATATTTTGGTTAACTATATTAAGCTAATTTAAACTAAGTTAATTCTATTCTATGTTAAACCTACGCTAAACCTATGTTAATCCCAATTCTAATGGATAAATGGGGTTTTCAGCCTCAGAGACTGGCACAGGTTTGTGGTTTTGGTGGACTTAGTTCTAGTTTAAGACACAATAACCTCCTCGAAAGCAGACAGTCAAATTGTATAGAGAGCGGTCTAGCCAAATATAAGAAAACTGTATTAACCATGATTAATCTAAATTGAATGTTGGTTTCTTTATTTAGTGCAATGAATACTTATCTCGAGGCGGTATATCATTCTTAAGACTTAGGCGTTACTTCTTCATGTAAGACCTAGACTCTAGAAATTATATCATAATTATAACGCGGTCTGCATAATGCTTCCTCTTTGCTGCGATTATAATCTACACTTAGGGCGTTTAAAGCAAGGGTGATCTTGTTAAATACCTAGCTTCATCATGAGAACCTTTACACACCCTCTGCTTAATATGCAATTTATATACTAGTAGTTCCACTGACCAAGTCTTTTACAATTGATTAAAGAACATATATCATTGATCCCATAGGGTCACATGCCTGGTCACAACTAAGTCTTACTCAATACTAAAGGCGAAGATAGGTCATTTTGTGTTATCCTATTGGTCTTAGATATTTAAATACTATATGAGAGTCATCTCGGCATCTAGCTAAAACTTTGGTTCATATCAATAGAATCTGTTGACTTGATAGGTAGGCATACAATAGACACGTTAACCTCAAGTTATAAATGTATAAACATAAACAAGAAATTCTATGATAAATTTAGCATTCGAATTAAACGAACCAAACATTCATATCTTCTTATAATGGCTAATATCCAACGGGATACCTAAAACGTAGAGATCAATACAAAAGTAATAATTCCAACAAAGGTACTCAACTGAGTTAAGACGATGATAGAAAAAATCAAACGATTTACTAGAGTTAAGAGATTACAATAATGGTTTCCTATAGAATGAGTAGCTTTGCTTGACCTCTTCTGCTCTTCTTGTCTTCTGAAAATCGACTTTTGTGGTTAAGGTATCGAAAATATGATCAAGCACATTGAAAATCCGTTTTTAGGTTATCTATTTATAGGGTCTGGAATTTGGTCGATACGGCGTATCGAAAGTCTTGGATACGGCTTTTCAGGGGTTTCTTGGAGTAGGGACCACGTTCGATATCTTCCAGAATATTTTATTACTTTAAATTGAATACGTTATATAGACTCCTTCTTGATACGGCGTATTGATCTTTATTCCTTCATGGTCTTTTTGTGAAGTGCAGGTATAGATCCGCCGTATCTTCCTTAATGGATATGGCGTATAGGATGTCAGAGTCAGTATCTTCAAATGTCTTCGTTTAAGCTCCAGAATGCGTGCCTTTTTGCTAATCTTCACCAAGTACTCCATTTTATGCATTCTTCCCCAAAAAAAAAAAAATACAACGGATTAAGTAACAAATTCTGGCAATAATTATCAATATGGGGATATTTTCTGGGATAAATGATTGCCATTAAGAGTGACGTTATTGATGTCTTTCATTCTATGCCAGTATTTTTCTACAGGAAATAACTATTAGGTTTACGTGAAGAAATTTTTCAAGAAAACGAAGAAATTTTCGTTTACAAACGCTGGAGACGGTGTCAGGATTTTTCCTGATGGCGTCGCGTCTCCAGCAAATGTAAACTTCGTATTTTCTTTAAATATTTTGATAATTATTTTTGTATAATTTCTAGAATTTGTCATTTTCCTAAAATTCGTAGAAAACCACGATTACATTAACACATTCATCCTATCTTGTCGCTTTCATAGTGTCTAAACCCTAAATCATTACGGTGTATATTATCATTCCGCCGAATTTTACGCTTGGTATAGTTGTTTCTTGTCTTTGATTTGCAGGTTATATTTGATGAGGAGAAGCCCGGAAGTTCTTAGGAGTTTCATGTGGAAGACTCTTTGATGACAATTTAGCCGGGATCATTTGTTTCTTTTCCATTATTGAGCAAAACCAGGGGACTACTAGTTTCTTTGCATTTTTCTATTCTCTTTATTCGTTGTATGGGTACTTTTAGGAACATTAGGGACAATGTTCAAAATAAGCGTATGGGGGAAATAAGCCTTAGAAACTATTTCTTTATTTGCCTTTGCTTTGTCCTTAAAATGATGTGTAATATATTGAAACGTAGCGTAGACGATAATTCTGATCCCAAATTTAAATGATTTTTGTGACATAAGATTAAAAAAACCATAGTATTAATAGCGTTATCATGGATTGGGTTATATGGACTAGACACAAAACCCCTACCACTCAAAAATAAATTCCACCATAAAAATGTGAGGTTCGCCCCTAGATCTTTAGGAATTCAAGCATCCATCTTTGGTGCTTAAGATATTTTTTACCTTTAGCTTGCTCGAGTTAAGGAATGAGCAATCATGTATGTCGCGTTCATAGATTTGTTTGTGAATATGTGGTTTGTCGCTTTTTCTGGAGCATTGGTATCGGTTAAAATTATATGAGTATGTACCGGTAGTATATTAAATTCTATAACTTGCTTTTGTGACTCGCATCTGATTGAGATCGAAAGTGATGATCGCATTCGTGTGATTAGGATTTGAAAATGATAAGATGCACCTAGGATAACCCTGTTTTAAAACCTGTATTTGTTATTCATGGTCTCCTCGATTATATAACTATCCCCACACCCTTGCTATGCACTTATCTTTAGTGCAAGATACCCCTTGTACAACCCTCTGATCCTATCCTTTTCATGGTTCTCGTAATTCTCTGGTGGATTCTAGATTATTAATGAAGAGCATTGTTTAAACCCACACCAATTGTTACACCCAAATCGCCTTAGCCTTCCTTGTATGTACTCGCTTTTAGTACATTATTGTTAAACACAGAAAATTATTTGCTGGAAGTGGAGTAGTGGTTGCTAAGTTGAGGTCTATCATTATGGTATATATTTTTGGGACGGATTGGAATCATGGTAGTTTTTATTTTTGGAGAAATGGGGAAGATATTCAATTCTATACCCCCATGCGTGCTTTATACACTTCATATCTTGTTGATCCTTTCAATTTGGGTCATTAGATTAGTTAATGTCATTGAGTTTTAAAAACTCAAGTGTAGGGGTGTATCTATAAATCCCAAAGTTATGTATTATTATCTTTAAGCAAATAGCAGGGCAAAAGTGTACGAAAAAAATAAAATAAAAACATATATGAAAAAGAAAAGGAAAAAATGTACGGGCTACCATTTTGCTTATATTTATGTTATGATCATATAGTGTTCGAAAAAAGAAAAAAAAAGAGTTTGATGTAGGAGTTTTGTATATATTAGTCCTAGTGTGGTGAGTATTGGATTAGGCAAGCCTCCACATGGCATTCTTGTATATAAATTAAACTCACCAAACACCTTAATCCACCCCCAAATCAACCCAATTTTCCCATCACAATTCGTTTAACTTAACCCATACATCAAAACCCTTTAAAGACCTCTTTGATAGTAATTCCTAGGTGCTTACGTCATAGTTGTGAAGGTTTGATCCTTTATCAAGCTTATGGTAATTTATATGCCACGACAGGTAATGAGTGCTATTTTATGTTTCCCCTATGGTTATATATCATTATACACCTGAGAGAAAGAGAGAATCCAAACACTTATGTGAGGTGCTAGTATATAATTTATGTGCTTTTAATTACGACGTCTAGAAGGTTGTGTCATGAACTATCTTTAAAAAGTAAGTTAAATGCCCTCGATATTGCTATTGTCTAGGTAGAAAAGCCCATTTGCTTACGAGTTAAGCAATTTCCCAAACGTGTATGGTATATTTGATGATGCGTTCATTTTATACATTTTTCAGAGCCATTTAACCCCTGAAATCATGCAAATATCACTAAAAAATGCTTAAGCGTTTCTTTTTATGGTTTTTAGCACTTTGGATGGCATTTCGGGGGAATTGTGAATAGGACTCATTTGGGAAAGAAAACAGGACAAGATTACAACTCTTACACCAAAGTCGATGATGAATTAGTTACAGACTATGGAGACGGCGTTAGGATTATTAGCGACGCCGTCAAGATTACAAAGCGACGGTGTCAAGATTTTCAAGACGGTGTCAGAACGTAACCGACTTAAAGAATCCCTAGAAGATTCGGCGAAGCGACGGTGTCAGGACTATAAAGCTACATCGTCGCGGCCTATTTTCTATATATACAAACTCGGTTTTAGGGTTTTAAAGTGTGAAAACTTGTGGAACTTGTGGGATTCGTAAGTCATCATTATAGTACGACTTGTAGCAACATTTAGGTCGTTTTTAGGGTTCTCAAACCCTTTTGTAACCACCTATTACTCCATGTTTTGATCAGTGAAGTCATCTATCTTTTATTCATTCAATATGTCTATATGTTGTTTGATTAATTATTGTTCGTCGCATCTCTTAACATTGCATCTGGCTAGATCTGAAGTGTTTGCTTTTGATTGAATGATGATTTTGTTTGTTGGTCCTTTTAATATTACTTCTTGTTAATGGGTGTGTGCGTTAGGCTTTAGAAAACTAGCCATAAAATATTACATTGGCATAGACGTCTAAGGAAACGTGATGGAGTAGAAAGAATTTCATCAGTAACATTCTTCATACTACCTTACCAATCTATGGATGATCACCTCTTAAATATTTTAATGCGCATAATGTACTCTTAGGGGCCTTGTAATAGTCTTCATACTACCTTACTTGTATGTTGCCTTAATAAAATAGTTGTAGACGACGGGTTTGTGTATTTCGTTCCATGGCTTAGAATAATATTTACAATCGCATCACAAGGGTGGATGGGCAATAGAATGTAGAAGGAAGCAAAACTAAGGATCATGCATGATTAAGTAAACACATTTATTTACCTATCGAGTTTTCCATAGTAGTTTAGATTTATTTATAGTTATCTAGACTAACTAGCTTAAAACCAAAACTCTTTAAACCCGAGATTTACTTGCTTTAAAAAAATAAAAAAATAAATCTTCTCTCAACCCTTAGACCTTAGTTACGTTTAGTTCGATCCTTCCCAACCTATTCTCCTAGAGAACGATAACAACCCCGAGTCTTACCCAACTACACTAAAATGGTTAGATGCTCTGCCTAGGGAGTTGTAAAACCTGGTATGTTTACAACGACAAATACTCACCAAGTTGAGTTATCTCCCTAGGATATTCCTTTCTATATTAACCATGCCAACTCATCAACCTAACCATGGTTATTTTCCAACTAAACAATATACATGTGAGGAATACCTAAACATACCCTTTCTCCATTAGGTCTCTTTATCTCTTTAATATTGGACAAACATTTCCAAATCTTCTTCTAAACTACTTCACAAATATTTTAATCAATTGGCTATTTGAGTTGGTTGACCTTGAGTGTAAAAATGATGAAAAAGTCAAAGCATGAAGTATAATTTGGGGTTTAGCAAGAATGGGTATTTAAAAAGCCAAAATCCTGAAAAACCATGTCGGGATTCTGGTGCGCTGGCCACGCACTAACACATGGGCAGCACGCCACTCTCGAATTAGTTTTTACCAAATTTGGGATTTTGGCCTATAAATACCCCTTCTTGGCTCTTGTATTCCTCACCTCTTTCCATTTTTTCTTTCTCTCTTTTTCTCTTCTCCTACCCTCTAAGTCTAACACCTCTTGTGTTCTTAATTTTCTTATCACTCTATTGAAGAACATATCTCTGCAAGAGAGACACACAGGTACCTAATCCACACTTTTGTATTATTAGACGAGGGTCTTCTTTCTCATATCCTTTCTTTTAGAATCAAGTCTCTAGGTTAGGTTAGGACTTGATTCATATCAACCAACTTATTCAATTTGGTTGTAAGGGAAGTTTTGTATCTTTGTGATCAAGCCTAGCTCATTGGAGATCTAGTTGGCGTTTTATAAGCTTCCAAGAGGAAGTTTTTAGTGGTCCTATTTAATCTAAGTGTAACCACCCACCACCACAAATAATATTTCCTATAACCCTAACCTCCTACACAACCCCAACCACACACCCCCACCACCACCAATACCAAACTACAACCACCCATCAAACACACCCCATACACATCACCCACCACAACAATCATCCCCCCCTAAATATCAAATCCAACCCTAAATCCCCACCCTAAACATTCCAATCAACCAAACCTCCAATTTCCAAATCCAAATTAAAATCCCACACCTTTATACCCCCCCTCAAACTATCAACTATCACCTAACACACCTACACTCCTCTCACACAATCAAAACAACCCCCCCAAAATACACCAAACCAACCTTATCTCACAATACAATCCAAAATCACTTCATCCAAACAAATACACTAACCCACCCAATCACACATACACCCTAAATCACCCCACCCTAACAATCAACCCCATCAAAACACTTCTATTACACCAAATTACACTCTCTACCCAACAATTATAACAATTCCAACCCAACCTCCCCCCCCCCCAACCCCCCACCACCACTCCACCCCACACAAATTAAACCACCCCAACTTAAACATCCAACAACCACATAAGAGTGAAATAGTGTGTGCATATACGCAACGGATGACACTAACAAAAGTGTGGCTCTACCAGAGATCTTGTCCTATACGCATTGCAGTACACCACCTTCCACAGTCGCTAGCTGTCAATACTTCCCAACTAGATTGTCCTCTGTTAAGATCTATGTCCACTAGATATCTCCACTCCACAGTAATTCCAACCAAAGATTAACTCTGTATATCCAAAATAGTGTCCAATGCAATCACTTGTTACCTGCTACCATAAAGACTGATCATTGAAAACACATATACTAACTATGTGTCACAGTTCAAGAAGTAGTCCTATCACTGACACTTCATTGATAGAATACCCTCTAAAATAAATGACACCGCCAATACTTAATCTACCCTAGACGTATAGATGTGTACTACCACAAAGAGTGTGCATACCAACTTATAACCATACTGTCATGAGAAGTAAAAATAATATACACTGATCAAATACCACAACACCACATATACAATCCATGAATATCCACGCATATTACCACCTCAATAAATCATATCCTGTTGTATACGACTCTCTGTCCAGTAAACTGAATCCACATTATAAGTCAGTAGATCACAAAATCTATAGATGTCCCTCTCTCCATACCTTGATGTCATTAACATCTCCACACTAATGTCCTACCAGTACACATCGTCTCACTAGATGTCTTAAAAAGCGATAATCACGTCATACAGTCAGTAGTTGTCTCATCACCAAACTCCAGCTAATCTATGCTAATGATTGTATGATACACCAATCATTTATCTCATCTCTTGTTCGTATGTACATTGTGTACTACAGTTGATCATCTCATCAAGCTCGTATCACCTATGACAAAAGTGTCCCTCTGCCCACACTATATCTCACAACGCCAGAATTGACATCAGTATACACTCTACATCATCACTCCTCTCAATCAATACCACCTGAGAATACTAGTCAACCTACACCCAACAACAAACTTAACATCACACTCACTGATCTCCCCACACACATCTAAAGGATCCCGCATACACACATCTCCTCCTACCATCCAATATCTGTGTCCTAAATCAATCCAAACTGTCCAAAAGAAAATTCCAATAACCCCCCACTCTCTCTAGCAATACCACTCTGTTGTGAAGCCCTCTCTGACATCTGTCTACTCTCACATCTGTCTACTATACGATATACTATCCTCACCTCCAAATCTACTGACATATGATATAGCCCATCAAACTAACACCCATATTTAAAACAAATGTAGGCAACAGTAGTCCTGTAATATCACGTGGTCTCTATGCAACTACAGTAATCTCCCCTATTGGGATAGAACCCATCACGTGTGAAGTAGTTGCATGGAAAGAAGTGTGTGTATTATTTATGAGTAATATGAAAGAACTTGCATCCGCACTTGAGATAATTGAGTTAATGATCATCAAAGTTCCTATGACCGTCATTAAGAAACTGAGATAATGAATAATAAAGTCTGTGTCACTATATAATAAGTAGAGCTATAACTGTGTCAGTCTAATGAATTTGATGTTATGCAGGCAAATATGACGTGTGGTAGTTGTTGTTAGTGCATTTAAACAAGTCTGATACGTGTGTTACCCATTCAATACGACACATATATGTCTACAATGTACACGAGTATAAGCAAAAATCGAGTGAAGAAATCACGTAATTTGAAATATACTTACCGTTAGAGTCGTAGATCTTAATAGAAGCATACTTTGAAGGATGGTGTGGAAGGGATAGGGGATATCATGGTTGTTATAGAGTTAGAACGATAGAAAAGAGAAGAATGAGTGAGAGTTGTTTATAATTGTGGCTAGACCAGAGTAGGTGGCGACACTGATTCAGAGGGATAAGATAGAAAATGTATTATGTGTGAACACGCTCCACACCATAAAAATCATGATACATCCAAACCACCTCTACATGCATATGAATGAGGTGTATAAATACTTACATATGTGGGTGCGACGCTTACTCAGATCGGGGATAAGGAAAAATTGAATGCTAAAGAGAGTACGACGCACTTCCTAGGAAGTGTTGCGTACTTCAGCCAACAACTACTCAAAATTATTAAAATCTTGCTTTCATGAGGAGGCTCTTTACTTGTCCTTAACCTCCAGCCTAAGGTGCTTGAAAGCCTATAAATTGAAGCTTATCTCAGGGTTTTTACACACAAAATCACTTACAATCATAAGTAAAAAGTAGAATCAAGTTAGGGAGAAGTATTAGGGAAATTGTTAAACTTGTTCTTGGTTAATCAAGTTCCCAGGTTGTAATTCATTTATAGAAGTTATATTTGAACTAAGAGTTGCCGTGACAGAGTTACTTAGTGGTTTGGGATAAAATTTCTAGGTTTAATATAGTTTTGGTGGAAGAACACGTGTGAAACCATCACTATTTGATCTTTGTAATTGGTACAACCTCGTTTCTCTTTTGAATATGATCATTAATGAATTCATAATGTTTATTATGTGTTTTGCTTTCATGATTATGGAGTAGTTCTATTATGTTTATTTGGGATAAATGAGAGTCGGATTATGAACATAATGAGTAATAATGTTTTTAGCAAATAATGAAGTTAAACTTGATATTGGATTAATCGGATCTTTGTTAACACTTGATTTATCATATATAATGGATATAGGTCGAAAGATTCCATTTTTGTGGTGTATTTCGCATTGTTTGTCCATGGAAATTATGTGCTCGTTTTGTGAGAATTAACAAGTAAAATTGTTTTATCAAACCGATTATAAAAATGTTTAAGGTTCATATTATGTTTTTAACACAACTTGATTGACAAGCTAATGTTTATTTTTTTCCCAACATGAAAACAACGTAAAGCATTTTTTATTTATTTAATGATTAAAGGCGTATTGGATTCTCTTTTATATGAAAACTTAGGCAACACACTTAAATAACTACCCGTCTATCTAAGTGTTTATATCTTTATTCATGAGTTCGTTATTATTTATGTGTTCATCATCTTTGCTCTCGTCTCCAAATAAACATATGTTTTAATCATTTGAAATACAAATTGTGCCTTTTTATCTTTAGTTTCATGACAAGTTTAAAGATATTCATTTGCAAAACTAATCAACTTTTTAAGAAACTTCAATCCCGTGGAACGACCTGGTCTTACCATAAATCTATACTACATACGGGGGTTATACTTTTCCCGTGTGTTTCTTTATACTAACCAATAATTCTAGTCTTCTAAATTTAAAGCTTTTGAAACAAATCAAAGTATTTGGCGCCGCTGCCGGGGATTAACTTGTTCCTTGTTAAGTTTACTACTATTTTGCATTAATTTTACCAACCCGCCGTATAGTTTTCTGGCAAACTAACCTTTAAAATTATTTTTACTAGAGAAAGTACAGTGCACATACAAATTGTGCGCTGGTTTTTCTGAGAAACGCAGAAATTACGCCGCACTCTAATAGAGTACGCCGCACTTCCTGGAGAAATCTACACCAACGGAGGCTTTTTCGAATCAAAACCTAAAAACCAACCCTCTTTCCAATGTTTAAATTTGCTTCTGAAGACATGGGGATTTTTTCTTTATGTTTTTACTAGTTGAATTTACACATTTGTACAATTTGTATTTTGAAATTAAAAAACAAAAAAAAATATTTCTTTTTTGTATATCATGCTTGAATATGTTTTTGTTCATATTTATGTGTTTATTTGTTTGTTATATGCTGCTATCATGAGTATACCAAGTATAAAGGATCACAAGTGAAATCAGAAAAGTAATGATAATACATGGAAATTATAAATGCTACATGATGTTTTTATATAAATTGAGTATATAATTATGATTATTATCTGTTTATTATGAGGTTTGGTATTACTAAGAATATGTCTATTCAACTTGGGAAAAACTATATAAAATGCAAAATATGAAGTTTATTTTTATAATTATTTGTCGTGCTAATCTGATAAAATGATAATAACTTAAAATTGTCTCTTTTGATTGATAATAATTTTTAGTAATAATGATAAAAATAGTTTTGCAATGATTGGAATGTTTAAAAATGAAAAATTATTAAAATTCGTAACTGAAAAAAGAAAAAGTACGACGCACTTTTATAAAAGTACATCGGTTTTTCTAGAGAAATTTAAAAATAAAGGGCAAGTATGCCGCACTTATATTTAAGTGCACCGCACTTATATGTCTGAATGCATACAGAAAGTTTGTATCTTCTTCATTATGAAGAAATTAATCTGTTATTTAATTTCTAAATGCTTATTAATATTACTTAAGTTTAAGAGACTGTTTATCTTTATTTTTACTAACTCACTAACGTTGATTTTAATGTTGTGTTTTTTTTAAGAGTTATAAATGGATCCTAATTGTAGTATCAGAAGATTGGCTATAGATTTGATGATAACAGTGTCATTGAATGATGTATTTGAGAGTGAAGGCCAGTGGGATGGATCTGAGTTCCGAGACACTGCTGATAGTGGTAAGAAGAAGGAAACAAAGGCTTTTAATTTCTTTCGTATGGGAACGGAGGAATGTTGACCTGTGAACGATTTTTCATCAATCCTTACTTTGTATGAGTGGTTTTGCAAGCTTATGATGGAGAGATAAACTTTAGAGTACGAAAAGCTCTCTTTTGGATATTGAAGAAAAAGATGAGGAGAAGTTGTGAAAAAGGAGTTGTTAGTTGCTTTGAAAGGGGAGCTTTATTTTGTGAAGTTCATCATAAACTCCGAACAAGACGATGTTGAGCCCGGAGTTGTACTTGGTCGGTCGTTCCTTAGACTAGCCAAAGGAATAGTTGATTTGGGAAATGGGATTATAACTTTTTATCCCGATCTTGACTCTTTCCATGATGACTCTGATGACAATTAGGAAGCTATACTAGATAGTGTGGATGTGTTATGTGATTTACCACAAATTGACGTGTGATAGATATTCTACATTTTTCTGCAACATGGGGAATGTTCATGAAACAAAAAGAGCCGAGTGGAAATTATAAACTGAGTTAGTCTGATGAAGGACCCTCCTTAACTGTTAAAAAACCTTTGACTCAAGTGGAAGTTTCTCGAGAAGATACGGAGATGGATATTTATGAAAGATTTCAATCCTTCAAGAACCTAGACCGATTAACGAGACTCTTAAGTTTAGTGATCAACACAGGAAGCTTCTTGATAGTGTATTAATGGATAAACTTAAACTGGACGGAGAAGTTGAGTTAGGAGAAGAAGCATCCACTAAAGACGTTATTAGGAGTTATAAAGCTATTAAAGAAAAGAACGATCATTGAGTTTTTGTTCTCCCCATTCACATAGAAGCAAAATTTGACTTTCATGCCCTAGCCGACACCGGCTCGAATATTAATGTCCAACCTTACCGTATTTAAGAAAAGTTAGGAAGATATCAAGTTAAGATGGATGAACCAACAGATACTAGGTAGATCATTCCAAGGCTGAACAATGGTGATTATTAAAGAGATGTGTTATGCCAGAGTGTAGTATCCAACATTCTTGCTAAATTTTTTAATTTAGACTTTCCCATTGTCTGAAGATGTTCCAATTAGTAGTTGGGAGAAGTTTTCTATATACATTGTGGGAGTATATCGTGATATACCATTAAAGGAACTACTTCAAACTTCGATGGTGTTTTTCACCAAAAGTTCTATGTTGCCCAAGTAAGAAACAACCATGGAGAGAGTGACAGTAATGATGAAGAAGAATACAATCTAAAGAGAGATAAAAATGGAAAGCCTTTCAATGGAACAACTCGTGGGAAGTACTTAAGTTGTGACGACCCTATGGATCGTGCACTTTCTCTTCAAGAGGCCTTGAACCCTTTTAAGAAAGTTTGTGTTTGGAAGAAAATGATTGCTTTTCTCCGATCACTACTCGTATCATTACAAAACTCTTAATGGATACTGAGTTATTCCGAATTTTTTTCTAAAAAAGGTAAAGGAGATGGTAAATGGCATGCTAAAATTAGGATTGTGACCCGTACGGGAATGTATATGGTCAAGGATGTGAAACAAGAGCCACCGAGAGGAAGATGTCAAAGTACTATAAGTTGAGTTGACATTTATGTCTCCCAACTGGTTCTAAACCTAGTGTATATTCCTTCAGGAAGACATAAAAAGGTGCATATCTTCATACTCCTTAGTGTGTCTTTTTCTTTTTCTATGTTGAGTCGTATGATAAAAAATTATTTATGTTTTGTATATCATATAGGATTATATCTTTGATTGTAAACGGACACGTAGTCCCTTTATAATGATTATTATTATTAGTATTGATGGATTGAAATATTAAACTTTGTTTAAGGTTTTTTTATACAGGAAAATATCAGACCTGAGAATATTATCTTAGAAGTACGCCGCACTTCATATGAAATGCGCCGCACTTCTGAGCGGGGAAACAAATATATTTTCCATATCATTTCTCAGTTTAACAAAACAAAATTTATAAAACCATTAAAAAACCGATACAGGTTCATAAATTAATTTGATAATATTAATCAAATAAACCTATCCTTCAAATCTCATAATGCCTAGGGTATGTAATCTTTATAATTATCTTATTGTTATAAATAATCTTAGGTTGATTTCTATTAATTAATTAGGGTTTGTAGGATTTAAATTTAGTTTTAAAATCTTAATTAGTATAAAACCCCTATTTTTATATACATTCTCAACATTTAATTATGTCTTTAATCTTGTTTAAACTATAGTAAATCATATAGTTATACAAATTCTAGCCTTAAGAATTGTTATAAAACTGATTTGGGGATAAGAAAATTACTGTTCAAAATAATAATTATATTTGTTTAGTTATTTCTAAGGAAAACTCAATTTTCCTTAGGAAACCCAGAAAGTACGCCGTACTTTAGCCAAGTACATCGCACTTTTTATCTAAAATCAAGACAGAAAGTTTGAACAACTGTGCTAGGCATGTCCGTTGGCAATGAAACTTATCTAACACTAAAATATATATATGTCTTGATGATGTTTTTGAATGCAGACATTAGGTGCATATGACCATGAACCCAGTTTATCCTGACCAAAAAGAACCCGTGAACACGAGACCGTGGAGGAAGCTATGCTCCCATGTGTTCATCACGATTTTCTACATCGGGGTACGAGTAATAGGACTTCTAAAACCAAATATAACACCAACCATGCTCATTTACTTCCAAAACAAATTTACTCATCGTGTATTGTTGATTGGGGTATGCTAAATAACATGGGTTGTTCTGAAGAGATTTGAGCAATGCTTGAGATCAAAGTGTATGAGATGGGAGAAGAAAAAGAAATATTCAGTTCTGAAGCATGGAGACGAGCCTTTGATATCAATGAACCTATCTACACCATGCTATGTCATGAGATTTATTCAGCCTATGACTTTGATGAGGTAGTGACTGATGATGAATTGATGACAAGAAATTAATTAAGTTTAGGTTGGGAGGTCATGGACATACATTGACTTTGTTGGGGTTTGCTCCATGTTTGGGTTAGTACCATTCTGTCGAAATAAGTTATGGAGGATTTAAGGTATACTTTCAACAAGGATTGCATAGTGATGAGAACTTTAATGCTAGGGAATACTGGTTGAGCATTAGTAATGAGGAGGAGCTACATTTTTCTAGGAGTTTAGCCTCGTCCATTAGAAGTCCTATTTTGAGGTTGCTACAAAAGATGATCACCTATGGGTTGTGTAGAAAAACAATTAGATATGACAAAGTGCAGAGGAATGAGCTATGGTTGATAAGTATGCGAATGTGGCTTGGTTGATTGCGAGATGGTTTAAGAGGAAGGGAGTCGGAAGCCAAAGAGATAGTATGATCTGTTGTGGGTAGTTTATCACAAGGATAGCAAGGAGAATGGGTTTATTGACTGATGAGGTGCTAGATAGGTTGAGTGCCCCGACTTACTATAGAGCTTTAGATTGCGGTCAACAACCCCAAAATGGTCGCAGCGGATATAAGGATTCTCGGGGCATGGTTACTTCAGATTATACAGCTCAGATATATATAAGAACGACATCAAAAGTTCGTTTTAAAATGATACATTGGATTCAAAGATTTATTACAAATAGCTTATCGCTTTACTTGTCTCATTTGTTTCATGTTACAAAAGGAACAAACATATATTTCCCAATCATGATTAATTAAGTTTCTTTAACTGTACAATCCAAAACATTATCCAATGCATCCTTGGCATCTCGTGCCTAATGACCTCCTGAAAACATTGCTTAAAACATCAACAAAATTGTTGGTGAATTCATAGGTTAATGTATTTAAATTATGCAGGACCGCAAGACTTTCACGTGATGTTTACAACATATGCCATCAATCACAAAAATAAGATTATTTGCTTGCCTCTAAGCGTCATGACACCTGATCTCAACCTATATTTGCTATTTTAGCGAGTTATTTGACAGTACGATGTTGTAAAAACGCAACATTCCAAGTTCCGACATGGTCACGTTCGTTCCTAAGTGATAGCTAATCACCCAAACGGGGAGGTTTAATCCCAATAGATCTATTTATTTCATTCGTTATTACGCTCACATACATGTAATTCACAACTACATCTATGCATAGTAACAGTTAAGAATAATGGGCTCGAGGAGGGTTATCGTACTATAGGCAACACATATCCAATTACTCTTCAACACGTGCGTTCAATTTTTAAAACAAAGCATGTTCTCACCCAAATTAATAATTAAATCAGTAAAACTGTAAATAGTGGGGCTATTGAACTCACCTTGAGTACAGACTAGCTCAATTTAATCTACGATAAAACGTCACACAAGCGATATATGCAACCTATTTAAAATTTAAGGCTGTATATGTACTGGTACTTTTAATTAACAACACTGGAATATAATCTTATAGTTGTTATCATCGTGATATCGTTCGGCGCTATCATAAATAAAGAGGTCATGACATGACGTTCGAGGAGGGTTTAGGACACTTTAAATCGGTAAATCCCAACAACTCATCGATACGCCTCCGAAGAGGCCTCATTATGAAAACTCCCTAGTAATATAGCATTTGATAACCACTCAATATTCTATATAGGAATATTCAAGACTAATCGTTTTAGTTAATATAGTATTTATAAGTGTGAGTAACGTTATTAAATATACTTTTCGTTTTAAAATACCTAACTGGTAGTTTTTAAACCGTGCTCGCGTTTTTACGTACACGTCTTCGTTGTAAAGACGAGCGATCTAACATATTACATTTTATAGCTTTAAAAATTCTGTGATGATAGTAAAATTACTGTTCATAAACAGGATCATTTGTCGTTTTTTAGGCTTTAATTAGCGTAAATCGTATAATCGCGATAACTTATTCGGTTTAACTCCGATTGTTAGTGATTCATTCGAGTACGGTTCACGTTATTAAAGAGGTATTATATTTTTATATAAGATTTAAATCAATGATGAATAGTGATTTTTACTGTTCATAGTTTATAAAATTTCTTTTATAAACTTTAAATTATCGAAAATGTAATAATGTTACTCGTTATTAGTTCCGTTTTGAATGATTCTTGCGTGTACAGATCTGTATCAAATGTTACTATCATATTTAGATGTTTTAAACTCAAATGTTGCTTGTATGAATAGTAACTTTTTATAAAAATAGTTTTATAAAAGTTTTTATAGTCGTAAACTCGTTTTTAACGTATCTTTTTCGTTATAGATCGGTTTTTCAAGTTTCTTATCATTATGGAATCGTCACGAGACGTATTATTTTTATAATATATCATTACATACTGTCTAAGATTCGAATTTAGACAGCCCATATGTATTTGTATGATTAACTTTATAAAAACTTGTTTTTATGTATTATTAACATAGTAATTTACTATAAAAACCCTTATAACCATATTTTACATATGTTGGTTACTTATAATAAAGTCTCATATCATCCCTAGGTCCTTATAAATTTCATTGTAAACAAGTTCATCCTATTTACTTTCATTATTTTCCATGTGAAGTAGTAAGAAAAATTATAAACCATAATTTAGCTGTTAAACATGTTTATACTTAACTATAAGTTAACATACTTTTATATTTCTTTTCCCATGATATTTATAAACATAGGACATTTGGAATAAGTGTTTAAATTGATAAACTCAAATAAAAATCCATTTTCCATTTTATACATTTAATAGTCAATAGTGTGATTTGGTATATTTAACATGTAATACATAAAATCATAAGAAAGTAAGTATAAAGGATTTAGAAAACCTTAATAATATGTTAAGAGATGTGAAATAAGTCTAAACCGTGTTAGATTCAAAAAATAAAGCTTCAAGCTTATAACCAAGATATAGGTTTTTCCAAAACCCTAATCTTTCCTTTTTCTTACGTATTACTGAAAATGATGAAACCTATGCTTCCAACACCGTTAGATTACCATTAAGTTTGTTGTGTAAAGGGTTGTTATGATTTTACAAAATCTACGTCTGAATTTGTTTTTATGGCCAAAGTTGCCGTGGGTTTTGGAGAAGCAAAGGAGGTTAAGAATGAAGTTTTTGGTTAAGTATAAGAGTTGTAACATTTCTCATGCATGCATGGCTTATTTATAGTATAAATATCTTGTTAACTTAACCCTAGTTACTTTCTAACCCTAGTTAAGTTAAGCATGACAAGTTTGAATAAAGGTGTAAGACATACCTTTATGTAATATCTAGATATTTTTGCAATGTGATGACTCTTGTTCTCATCTCAAAATTTCGGCATAATATGTATATAAATGATGTAATTTTTGATTATTTTGAGTATTGGGTATAATCGTGGGTATTTGTTTAGGCGTAGATAGGTTTTAGAACTTCCGGGTATGCCTAAACGTATTTTATTATGAAACGTAAGCATTTTACGTAGCCAATAAAAATAAGATGAACAAAGTTATTAATTATCCTCATAATAATCATATAACACTTGCTTGATGCAAACATTTAATCGTTTAATGCCCGTTTACATTGTATGATCATTTTCAGTTTACGCGATTTAACTTAAAGTTTACGGTTTAAGAGCAAACGCGTAAAACCCTAAAAATAAATTATGAATTACATAATGTCATACAATGACCTAAAATACATTGGTGGTTAGTCTCTCCCCGTTTAACGAGCTTGTCCTCAATATGGCTTATCCACAGCACTTGACGACGGTGCAGTCTTGGACGTACAATATCACAACCCACATCCCAAACACCCCTTTTGTTGAGCAGTGAACTTGAAGATGGTGTGGATATTTCTTCTTGAATTGATCTTCACGTTCCATGTAAAATCAGGACCTCTCTTTGGTAAGTATCATCGAATCTTGACTATAATGGGATACGGTCTTCGCTTCAACCGTTTAATTCACGGATCTGTGATTCTCTATCGGTTCCTCGACGAAACTGAAGCTTGTTCATCAAAATGAAGTCCATCAAGGAACTGGCTAAAGGTTCGTCGCATAGCATCTCTTTAAATTTGGACAACGTGAAACTGTATTATGAACTCTGCTCAGTCTTCAGGAAGCTCGAGCTTGTAATGCAACGTCTCCAACCCTTTTTATTACCTTGAAAGGCACAACAAACCTGGGATTTTAATTTCCCACGTTTGCAAAACGTACAACCCTTTACAAGGCGAAACCTTGAGCATCACTCTTATCTCAACTCAACTCATCGGCTTACGCTTCAAATATCAGCCGTAGCTCTCTTCTGTCTCAATTCGAGCAGCGTGCATTCTTTGTTTAATTGAATGATTCTCTCAGTCTTGTCTCTTGTATCTATCTATGGACCGGAGAGTTGAACTTCTCCTACTTTGCCCAACCAAAACAAGTGCGAGGCGACTTTTTTCTACCGTAGAGTGCTCAAGGGTTGCAGCCTTAATGCTAGCAATGATAAATGTTTTGTACGAAAACACGACCTATGCAAATGTTAACCCACCCATTCCCAAAGTTCGATCACACAAGCTCTCTAAGCATATCTTCGGAGTCTTGAATGGTTTCTCTCGCTTTGTCCATAAGTTTGCGGATGATATGCCGTACTATATTAAACTAGTCCAAAGATTTTGAAGTGACCTCCAGAAATTTGATGCGAACCTAGGATCACGATCACAATATTGAGACCGGTTTTCCAATGCCTTGTTATATTCCTTCAGGTACATCTCGCTACGTGTTACTCCAGAGGGTCAGTTTTTTCATGGGTTAAAGTTTGCTAAACTTTGTAAGACGGTCAACAATTACCCAAATGGTGTCATAACCTTGTGACGACTTAGGAAGCTTTGTGACAAAATCCATAGTGATATTGTCCCACTTCCATTGAGGTTATTTCGGGTTTGTACAAACCAAACCCGTTGCACTCAGATGTTCGGCCTTAAACCTTAGCACAGGTTCAGCACTTGCTAACATTAGGTGACCATGGGCTTGGGCCCTTTATGGGTTTTGTCCATGCGGATTTAGTCTAACTAGACTAGTATAGTTTCCAAAAAATTTACTTAACGAGCTAAACTATATATAGGGGTAAGTGATCCGGACATTATTCTTGTTCCTAACAATCTCCCCTAAGGTAGGTCACTCCATTTTACAAAAACTTAAACCTAGCATACTATGCTTTATCTTTAGTCTTGACCTCGTAGTCTTTAACTTCAATCATTAACTTATGATTTGATGTAATTATCATTGACTTTAGGCTTGAGCTTGTTCCTTTATTTTGAATTGAATGTGAAAATGTGATCTTGAACACCTTGAAGACTCATAATACCAAGCATAATCTCGATCGTCATCTTGTAAACTTTGTGCCATCTGTGACTTGTTACTTTGGAATGACACAGCTCAATACACTTTCTGATTTGTTATCTGAAAGCTTTAATATTGCATCTTTCTTGATATTCTTTATCTTTAACACTTCATCACTTCGAGAAAGATGTTCGGTATCAGAGTGACGGAAACTTCTTTGAAATTCTTTGATTTTCATACTTTATCACTTCAAGAAAGATATACGGTATCAGAGTAGCGGAAGTCTTAAAACATGTACTTGAGCTTTCATGACGTCTTTATGTTTGTCGGTTGGTATGGCACCTGTGGCTTTTTAAATCTTGTGAGTCAGTTGGAATCAGGTACCATCACCTCCATTTTTAAGTATCCTGCATTAAAATAGTTACCAATAAAGCATGGGGACAAATATGGGGGGCTTTGTCATTCGCCCGTGTTTGGTTGGAGTAACCTTTGAATTCGTAAGGATCGACCTGTGATCAGGTAGATTCAATTTAAGAAGAATTTCCTTGACATGATTTTCAGCTGATTGTATAGTAATCTTTCTACACACATTGCATTAGAAATCATCAATCTCAGATTGTTCTCATTATCGAAAGTCTCAAAGCAGACAGTACGATAGATGTGAACCAGTGACGTTCATGTTCTCACTGATTAAACAAAAGATTGATTTGAAAATCAATCGACGTGTCACTTGCTAAAGTGGTTTTGTGACACATCGAGAGTTTTAAGCAATTCAAAATTCATTAATCGTAGATCCATAACCTGGAACAAGTTTGATTCATAAAGAATCGCATCATTGTTGCTTTCCAGTTGTCACAAGTTTGATTCATAAGAATCGCACAAGTCACCTACCATGAGCTTGTTTGAGGTTGGCTCAAGCAGGATTTCCATCTTCACTATGAGTACTTAAGCATCACTCGGATGTTCTGGCAAAATAGGACTCTTAATGTATATCTTGTAATTCACATTGTGTGACTTAGCAAGCATAATTTGACAAGTGTCCTAATGAGATTTATGGATGATCTCTTTTGGCTCTAGACTCAATAGTGCACTTTGTTTTTAGTGATCGGAGGCTGGAGTAGACTGCCACCTTTTCAATATCAACTAACTCGGAGTGAGAAAGTTGATAGAAATACGTGTAATCTCCGTGAGAAATGAAACAATAATCTGTTGAGAGACATTGAGTGGCTAGGGAGGGTTGTGCATAGCGTCACTGGGTCCATGACTGTCTTCAATGTCAAAAAATAACTTAGTGTTTCCGACAGATTATGTATTGACTCGGTTTCTGCCTAAGTGTATGGAGGGCTTCTTTCTTTTCACCCTTT
>BQNB010014303.1:0-29157 GCA_026074375.1 Tanacetum coccineum
CCAAGAACCATTATCAATAATATCCTAAACCTTTGCATTTAACCGAAAACCAGCACTATAAATATCCCGATTAGAAACGACACCCTCAATAGGACTTATAGAGCACCAGTTATCAAACCAAGTAGAAGTCATGGCACTATTCCTAAGACGATACCAGATAAAAGGACGAACTAGTTGACGAACTTGGAGAATCTTGTGCCAACCCTATGAAATCTTACCACGTAAAGGAATTTCCCAAAAGGTGCGACCATTAAGTTTATAAGTGTGTATCCATTTAACCCACAAGGATTCCTTATGAGAGAGAAGACTCCAAATATGAGAAGAAATAAGAGCCTTATTAAAAGCTTCCAATCGACGAATACCAAGACCACCCTCTTTCTTAGGTAAACAAACATCCTCCCACGCAACTTTAGCCTTACACTTACGCTTCTCACCCTGACACCATAAGAAACCCCTCATAACTTGTTCCAATTCTAACATAAGGCTAGAAGGAAGAATAAAAACTGAAGCCCAATAAAGATGCATCGAAGAAAGGACAGAACGGATGAGTTGAGCTCTACCCGCTAGGGATAAGGATTTATTTTTCCAATCACTAACCCTTCTCTTAATCTTCTCAATCAACTCAGAACAATCACGATATAAGAGCCTAGAAGGAACTAAAGGCACCCCCAAGTATTTAACAGGCAGCTTACCTTCATCAAAGGGGAGAATGCTAAGAATATCCAACTTAACATAGTTAAGCACATTACAGAAGTAGGCAGTGCTCTTAGGCAAACTAGGGGTGAGGCCTGAAGCATTTTTAAACTCCTCAAGTGAATCCATGATAACCCGCGCAGAATTAGCATCACCATGAGCAAAGAGAAAAAGGTCATCAGCAAAACATAAGTTGATAATATTAAGTTTAGAGCAGTACCGATGATAAGTGAAGCTATTAGAGTCACGAGCCCTCCGATTTAACATAAGAGTAAGAACCTCCATCACAAGGGTAAAAAGATAAGGGGACATAGGGTCACCTTGTCGAAGACCACGTTTACCTTTGAAGTAACCGTGGAGACTACCATTAATACTTAGGGAGAAAGAAGTAATTTATCACTTGAATTGTTGATGCTAGGGCAGGTTTGTCTGATTATTGTAAGCAGAGTCTAAGGAATTATTTAGAGAATTTTGTGATTTTCCTTGTTCCACTATTTCCCTAAGAATCGCAGCTTGTTCCTGAGTGTGCCTAAGGTAGTCAGAGTGAGCTATCCTATTGTTCAACAATCTAGGGGCTATGGGTTCCACATCAATTTTAAGCATTTCTGGAGCAATAGGGTGTTTGGTAACAACATTATCAACTAAATCCTTTCCTTTAATTTTCTTTATTCATTCTTGAGAGCTGTAATGACCAAATCTTTTTCCTGAAGACTTACATTTAAATCAGAGATTTCTACAGACTTTTGATTGACTTGACTAACTAAAGCATCACATTGTTCTTTTGATCGAATTCGTGTTGGTTTGATCGAGTTATAAAGTTGCTTATAGGTTTGTTTCAAATGTTCATTCTCAGCATTAAGCTTTGACACCCTATGATCCAATTCAATATTTATCATTTCAATCTCTTCTATGTCCTTTTTGACCTTATCCTCATTCACATTTCCACTTAAAGATTTAATTCCCTCTTTTAACTTCTTTATGACTGTGTCTTTCTCTTGCGACTAAGCTTTCAATTCATTTAATTCAAAATATTGATCAAAACTTGGAGCACTTTAATTTGAAACAGAATTGTCTCTTTGAAAAATTTCCTGATTAAGTTGAGTATCAACTTCTAAAGAGATGTATTGTTTTTCAAGAGTGGTATAACTTCTTGTTGGGATTTATTGATTTAATGATACAAAAGAATGAAACAAAGTTCTGGTTCGACATTATTGAATTCTAGAAGTTGGAGGATTCTAGAAGACTTGCTTAAAAGATAAAGATCAAGATTAGGAAAGATTTAGTTTCCTAATACAAATAGATTTCCTTTGTAAGTCTAGATGGACTCTATATATAAAGAGATCCCTAGATATTGTTTGTGTGTGTTCTAAGGTGTTTTAATCATGTTTTAGGAAAACACCAACGATCTCACCACTTGAGATCGTTTTAGCCCTAAGATCAAAGGTGTCTTTTGTTTCCCTATTATGGTATGGTTACTCGTTCTATCTTGATCTATAATAGAATTGGGGTCTGGTGAATGTAAACCTTGTAAATAACATTGTCTTTGTTTAAATTTCGTTGCGCAACAACAAACTTTGTTATTATAGATCCTAGATGAGTTCTAAACGATCTTCACAATTGGTATCAGAGCCAAGTGGCTCATGATCTAGGATCTACAAGGTTTTACAATCGAAGAAAGAAGATTTTGTATTCAAAGAAACCTAAAAAATCGATTTTAGTTTTCTATTTTCGTCACTTTCTGCACAGCTGTGGTAAAAAAGAGATATCTCATTCGTGAACCATTGGATCTTAACGAAATTTTTATTGAAGGTTCTTTACTCATAAAGGCATATTCTCACCGGAGGGATCTTCAATCTGAGATTTTAATTGAAAGAAATAAAATTTGAAATCTACTGCAGAAAAGTTAAAGTTGGTATGGTTTTACTTCTCTTTCATCATTGTTTTTAATAGTGTTCTTGTTATTATTGGAAGTTTTCTTTGAACACTTGGGTATTAAAGAGAAGGTATTAAGGAATGAAGAGGATAAATATGTTTGTGAAAATTAAGGTTTTAATTCTTAAATCATTTTTTTTGGAAACTATAATTTCTAAAAACCTCAAAAGTTGATGATGAATACGAAGTGTAATCACAATAAAGGTGATATGAAAGTGGAAGCTAAGAGTTCGAGTTTAGGTTCTTGTGGAAAGTTTATTGAAGTGGTTATCATGTTAATACTGATTGGAAGTTACTACTGCTTCATACATGGTTACTACTGCTTTACAACAGTTAATACTGTTGCACTAAGTTAATACTGCTAGTTAGTAGTTAATACTGCTAGTGTATTTTTACTACTGCTCAACCATTTTAATGATGCTCTTCATTGTTACTACTGCTTGGTATCGATTACTACTGTTAGTCATTTTTAGTGTTGCTCTTCATGGATAGTACTACATGGTATTCGTTACTACTATTGGTTAGTTATTTGTACAGTTCTTATGGTTGATTCTATTACTTTTGGTCGTGAGATGGTTAACATATTGGTTTTAGGGGAAGAATATGATAAAGTGTTTAACCATTTGGATATGTTAAATGCACCATTTAAGGGGAAGGTTTTCACTTGTGCAAAACAAGTTAAACCTTATTACTACTGCTAAGTCATTATTACTACTGCTAGTTTAAGTTTCTACTGCTTGAATTCATTATTCTTATTGTGTGTCATGAAGGGTAATTTGAGTACATTAGAAAAGCTTGGATTGATAGTTTAATATATGGATTGTGTTGTAAAGATCAAAAGTGAATATGTTCACAATCCCTAAAGGATAATGACAAAAAGGGGAGATTTACAATGATGATATGATATGTTTTGTAATTATTAAGTGTGGTGGCTAGCATGGAACAATGGGAATTGAGGACTTCATTATGTTAAAGAGAGTATCAACAAGTTCAAAAGGATATCTTATGTATATTTTTCATCAAATATTAAATAACACAAACAAAAATATTTAAGGTCAAGGTTGACAAAGAAAGACTCAGACAGTCAAAACTGGACAAATAAATTGGGACGAAGGGAGTATAAAATAGCAACGTACTTTCCATTTTGTGCCGACTTTATACACTTACTTTTTTATTTAATGACTTCAACCACTATTGAGATTTATTGATTTGATGATACAAAAGAATGAAACAAGAATGATACAAACGGATTACAAAAGGATCAAGATTGACATTATGGAATTCTAAAAGATGAAGGATTCTAGAAGACTTGCTTAAAAAGATAAAGATCAAGATTAGGAAAGATTTAGTTTCTTAATACAATTAGATTTCCTTTGTAAGTCTAGATGGACTATATATATAAAGAGATCTCTAGACATTGTTTAGGTGTGTGTTTCCTAGACGTTTTATGTGTTTTAGGTGTTTAATCATGTAGTAGGAAAACACCCAACGATCTCACCACTTGAGATCGTTTTAGCCCTAAGATCAAAGTATCTTTGATCCCTGTTACAGTTAGGTAACACGTTATATCATGATCAAATAGAATTGGGGCTTGTATGAATGTAAAACTTGTAAATAACATTGTTCTTTGTTTAAATTCTGCTGCGCATCAACAAACTTTGTTATTATAGATCTTAGATGAGTTTTAAACGATCTTCACAATTGGTATCAGAGCCAAGTGGCTCATGATCTAGGATCTACAAGGTTTTACAATCGAAGAAAGAAGATTTTGTATTCAAAGAAACCTAAAAAATTCGATTTTGGTTTCTATTTTCGTCACTTTCTGCACAACTGTGGTAAAAAGGAGATATCTCATTCGTTAACCGTTGGATCTTAACGAGATTTTTATTGAAGGTTCTTTACTCATAAATGCATATTCTCACCGGAGGGATCTTCAATCTGAGCTTTTAATTGAAAGATATAAATTTTTTTAAATCTACTGCAGAAAAGTTGAAGTTGGTAGGTATGGTTTTACTTCTCTTTCATCATTGTTTTTAATAGTGTTCTTGTTATTGTTATTGGAAGTTTTTCTTTGAACACTTGAGTATTAAAGAGAAGGTATTAAGGAATGAAGAGGATAAAGAAGGGTTTTAATTCTTAAATCATTTTTTTATGGAAACCCTAATTTCTAAAAACCTCAAAAGTTGATGATGAATATGAAGTATAATCACAATAAAGGTGATATGAATGTGGAAGCTAAGAGTTCGAGTTCAGGTTCTTGTGGAAAGTTTATTGAAGTGGTTATCATGTTAATACTGATTGGAAGTTACTACTGCTTCATACATGGTTACTACTGCTCTACAACAGTTAATACTGCTCGAACAAAGTTAATGCTGCTTCATAGAAGTTAGTACTGCTTATGCATGGTTAATGTTGCTCTTACTTGGTTAATACTGCTTCTATGTTTTTAATACTGCTTCTACTTCATTAGTGCTGCTCGACAAAAGCAATACTGTTTGTTGAAGTTAGTGCTGCTAGCTTAAGTTAATACTGCTGCACTAAGTTAATACTGCTAGTTAGTAGTTAATACTGCTAGTGTATTTTTACTATTGCTCAACCATTAGTGTTGCTCTTCATTGTTACTACTGCTTGGTATCGATTACTACTGTTAGTCATTTTTCACCCTAATGCGGAATTAGTGCTGCTCGTCATGGATGGTACTACATGGTATTCGTTACTACTGTTGGTTAGTTATTCGTACAGATTCTTATGGTTGATTCTATTACTTTTGGTCAAGAGATGGTTAACATATTGGTTTCAGGGGAAGAATATGATAAAGTGTTTAACCATTTGGATATGCTAAATGCACCACTTGAGGGGAAGGTTTTCACTTGTGAAAAACAAGTTAAACCTTATTACTACTACTAAGTCATTATTACTACTGCTAGTTTAAGTTTCTACTGCTTGAATTCATTATTCTTATTATGCGTCATGGAGGGTAATTTGAGACATTGGAAAGCTTGGATTAGAAGTTTAATATATGGTTTGTAGTTGTAAAGATCAAAGTTGCATATGTTCACAGTCCCCTAATGGATAATGACAAAAAGGGGAAGATGTTACAGAGATGATATGATATGATTTGCAACTTATTAAGTGTGGTGGCATGGCATGGAACAAGATGTTGAAGACTTCATTGTGTTGAAGAAGTATCAACAAGTTCAAAGGAAATCTTAAGTTAAGGGGAAGATTAGAATCTGTTTCATTCATGGAAGATTTGAAGATGTACAAGATATTCAAGTGCTTAAGTTGAAGACAAAGCTTATTATTCAATAGAGGAAGATTGCTGAAGATTAAGCTACTATGGATCATCTTTGAATCAGTTTACTGTTTGTTTTGTCATCATCAAATAGGGGAAGATTGTTGGGATTTATTGATTTGATGATACAAAAGAATGAAACAAGAATGATACAAACGGATTACAAAAGGGTCTAATTCGACAATATGGAATTCTAGAAGATGGAGGATTCTAGAAGACTTGCTTAAAAAGATAAAGATCAAGATTAGGAAAGATTTAGTTTCCTAATACAATTAGATTTCTTTTGTAATTCTAGATGGACTCTATATATAAAGAGATCCCTAGACATTTTTTGTGTGTGTTCTAAGGTGTTTTAATCATGTTTTAGGAAAACACCAACGATCTCACCACTTGAGATCGTTTTAGCCCTAAGATCAAAGGTGTCTTTGATCCTATTACAGTTAGGTAACACGTTCTAACATGATCAAATAGAATTGGGGCTTATGTGAATGTAAACCTTGTAAATAACATTGTCTTTGTTTAAATTCCGTTGCGCAACAAAAAACTTTGTTATTATAGTTCCTAGATGAGTTCCAAACGATCTTCACACTTCTGAACAGTTTATCGTAAGTCTCTTTTTTAATGAAATCATTTTTGTTGAGAAGCTCAGTCTCAAGTTTGAGACACTTTTCACATTCATGCACATTCACAGAAGCATTATCCACAGAAGAATTCATAATTATGTTCACTATATCCTTGTTGATGACTTGTTCCAAGAGTCGTTCGTTTTCGTTCAAAACTTGATTCATTTTAACTTCAAACATTTTTGACTCTAAACGATGTTGTTCCACAGCCTGTTCCATTTGATGAGAGACATTTTGGACTTCAAAAAGTTCACCAATCAAATATTGATCGAATGTATTGAATATGTCATTCAGTGCTTTTACAAATGGAATTATTTCATCCCTAAAACAAGCTTTGGTATGTTCAAACCCCCATGAGCCCTCAGTGATAGCTGTGGCCGTGGTTCTTTCTTTGACAACCACGCTAAAGCCAGCAAGATGGTGTTTAAGTTTCTTCAAACTCGTATTTACCATACTGACTTTAAGAAGTTCTTTCGGAACCTCAACTTGGGTGGGTCTACAAGAAGGACTAGGATCTGAAGAATTCATAGAATTCTGAGACCAAAAGGCTTGTTCAACAGATAATTCAGTTTGTGAAACAAATCGTTCTTTAAAATCTTGAGAAAGTTAGTTAAGAACAGCATAATCAACTGGTGTAGTATTAACTTTCTTTTCTAAAACCATTGGATCTTGTTGTTTTAAAAGCATTTTTGAACGATATCTCAGACAAGCTTTATGGGTCTTTCGGAGTTTGGAATCATAATAGAAACTAGTAATTATTAAATGAATTTTCACATCATAGAGCTTTGGTTCCAACTGCTGAGCTTTCTTCAGATAGAAAGGATTTTGAAAACCTAGAGCTTGTTTAGTGGTGTGATTATAGAAAAATTGTGGTTTTGTCAACATATGAACAGTTTGTGCTGATTGATCTCTTTTATAAACAATATTATCTAGCTGTTTGATCTTCTTTATAAAGCAATTTCTCTATGAATATTTCTAGATTCTTCTTTCTTAAAATCATTTTTGAGAAGAGTAACTGTTTGCATTAAAGATTCCTTTTCTTTTAAATGTTCAGAAAGAGTTTGTTTAAGACGATCAATCTCGACAGACTGTTCATATGAATCTGAAACGTTATCTTTACTTTTTAAATCAACATTTTGTCCTTCTTTCAAAACTTTAACTTGTTCTTTATATCTTTCAAGCTCAACAGTTAAAGTATCATTGGCACTTTTATTGTCTAGATTTATCTTGGTACAATTGGTTACTTAGGTTTTCAATAGTCCAATGATGTGTGGTTGTTGTAGGACTTCTACACGAGAAGTTTTACAAATTCCTAGGCAGTGCACCTAATCGTTGTAGTGTAGTATAGGCAAGACTCGGGGTTGTTTATCGTTCACTCGAGGAATAGGTTGGGAAGGCTTGATCATGGTCTAACAGAATTCTAAAGGTTAAGGGAAGATTCTTTTTGTATTTTTACATTTTATGGAAAGCAAGTAAATCATATAATTGGAGAGGTTGGTTGTTTTAGCTATTGAGCTAAATAATAATCTAAACTAATGGTGATAACAATAAGATAAAAGATTATGTTTATTTACTCATGTATTACTCTCTAGATTGCTTCTCCTAGTGTTGTTGCCTTGTCACACTTGTGATGATCTGTGTAACTATTTCCTAAAGCATGAATGAATTACATGAACCCGCCGTCTACATAGTATGCCGCTAGAGCAACCCACATGCAATGTAGTATGAAGACTATTAGCAACTAGAAGGGTTTTGGTTTTAGCACGGGTCTAATACATGTGCGTATTTTCAAGAAGCTCCGGTTATTCCATTGCTTGTTTGCTAAAAGGTACGCTTTTGATTTATTGTTTACGTTAATTATAATTGGTATATGTGATTGTTTTCCACTATGTTGATCGTATATTATTATGTGTAATAATAAGTTATTAGATAACTAATTCCAACAAGTTTATCATAATATTTCATGCACATACTCACTATACGTTTACACTTATTTTATGTATACGTTTACATTTGATTTTATATAAATGATGTTTACATAAATACTAAACTTGTCACTGCAACATGTCTTGTGTCTCCCACATTTCCATCTTATTGGGTTTCGATGACGAGAGTACTGGTTCATCCATCTCTTACATTATTCTTTCGGACTCAGAGGTCGATGGCGTCGCTTCACCCACCGCTATACTAGATTTTGCTCTAGTTTCAGACACCGACTCAGAGTCGTTTGAGGATCCACCATCACCTGATTATGCTCCAGCTTCGGATGATGACACAGAGCTGCTTTAGGCACCATCATCACCCGATTATACCCCAGATTCTGACTCAGACACTTAGCCTTTTGAGGAGGACCCTCAAGAGGCAGGCCCGGGGGAGTCTTCCGAGGAGGACCCCTCAAAGGAGGATTTAATCGGACGAGGATCCGATGAAGGATGATGAGCCACTATATGCTTAGGTTACACCTACACCACCCACCCAGCCACCACTTACCTTGCTTGCTATTGTTGTCTATCCTAGACAAGAGATTCCATTACGCAAACCGTATAGGATTTACCCTAATAGGAGACGTCTAATATGTACACAAAGGAAGACGATGCATGTACCATAAACCCTCCCACCATCCATTGAGGCGGCGATCGCCGAGGAGATCGATGCACCACCTCGCAAGAGTTATAAATCACCATCCCCATCATCAGCATCGCCATCACCATCACCATCACCTTCACCATGTTGTAAGAGATGCAGATCACCATCACTACAATCATCACCACCTGCTATGCTACCACCTCAAAAGAGGTTTAGGATGACCTCACCATAACAGGATACCATTAACGAGACTATGATCGAGGTCATTGTTCCTGCTAGACTTCATAAGAAGTTAGAGGCATGCCGTTGGATGTTTGTTGTGCCTAGGATCCGTGCATGGAGAGACCAAGTAGTTCACTCAGTACGTTTGAGTTAGGATAGAGCTCTTCAGCAGCTCATGTGCTTTCGGTGACTGGTGAGCCTGTTCACCATACCATACCATTACTGGTGGTGAGACTTTTTCGTCATGAGGGATAGATTGAGGAGTTTCAGAATCACTTAGAGGAGATCCCGCTAGAGAGAGAGTCAAGACTATAGAGCAAGAGCTATAGATACTCTATGATAGAGTTGAGGCCGATGAGAAACATGTTGAGGTCTTGCGTGACTCACTAGGGATTACACGTGAGAGGATTACAGAGTCACAGGTCCGCATAACGGATGCCGAGACTCGCTTACGAGAGAGCGAGTTTAGCGAGTTTAGGGAGATCAGATTCAGGTTGAGGTTGTGCATAACTCACAATCAGGGGGAACACTCACGATGACTAATTATTGTTTGTGTTTACTCTCAGGTAGAGAATATAATGTTGTCTGGGATGATTTTAAGGAAATGGTCTTGCATTTATAGAGATGCATTAAGGGTTTCGTGCAACCCATGAATGCGATCTACGGGTTAAGGATGGTCTACGTGGTGGACATCCAAGGGAGTAGACATGGATGAACCATGGCGTGCCATCCTCGGCTCTGTTACGTTCATGGACTATGTTGCGGTTGTCGTAAGGGACATCTATAAAAAGTTTTACAACTCCCTAGGCATTGTACCTAATCATTGTAGTGTAGTATAGGCAAGACTCGGGGGTTGTTATCGTTCTCTAGGGGAATAGGTTGAGAAGGCTTGATCATGGTCTAACAGAATTCTAGGGGTTGTGAGAAGATTATTTTTGTGTTTTTATATTTTATGAAAGCTGTAAATCATATGTTTGAGAGGTTGGTTGGTTTTAGCTATTAGACAAAATAATAAACTACGCTAATGGTGATAACAATATAATAAAAGATTATGTTTATTTAAACATGTATTACTCCCTAGATTTCTTCTCCTAGTGTTGTTGCTTTGTCATACTTGTGATGATTTATGTAATTATTTCCTAAGTCATGAACGAATTACACGAACCTGCCGTCTATTTAATATTCCGTTAAGGCAATGCACAAGTAAGGTAGTATGAAGACTATTATAAGGCCCCTAAGAGTATATTAAATGCATTTGAAATATATTAAGAGTGGATCAACCATATAAGGGGCAAGGTAGTATGAAGACTGTTACCCGATGGTATCCTTTCTACACAATCATGTTTTCCTAGTCATATCAACAGTGATACAGATAAAAGCTAGTTTTCTAAGACCTAACATGCATATTCATCACAAGCAGCAACACCACTAAGATCTACATCCTAGGTTTCATACAATCATAAATAAACACAATAGAAGGTTTAACCAAGCATGTTAAAGATAAAGCAAGAACAGATAAGAATCACACAACAAGACATATTGAATGATTAAGATAGTCTTACTTGATTAAAACATGAATTAAAGGAAGTACAATAGGGTTTTGAGGCCCTAAAATCGTCCCTAATAGCTGCTAAATGAACTAGGGTTCGTTCCTTTCTTTTACTCTAAAGTTACACACTTAAAACCCTAAAAACGGATTTGTATATATATGAAAATCATTGTGGCGGCGTCGCGTTTTAATCGTGACGCCTTCATGAGTAAAATATTCTAGATAATGGGCTGGGTCGTGTATTCTAACGCCATCTTGAGATCTTGTGACGCCGTCTTGGTATGAATTGTGACGGCGTCATGTGTAATCTATGACACCGTCTCCAGCCTCTAAGAAGAAATTCTTGAGAGATGTTGGTGTAGGTCCGTAGTCTTGTCTGTTTCTTCTCCAAACAAGCCCAATTCACGTGTATTTCCTCCAAATGCCTTCCAAATGCTGAATACCTAAAAAGGAACGATTAAGTACCTATTTTAGGCATAAATGCACGATTTAGGGGGTTAAACGACCCCGAAAAAGTGTATAAAATGATACCTCATCAAATACCCCTATACTTGGGATTTGCTTGTCCTCAAGCAAATGGGCTTTTTTACCTAGACAATAACAATATGAGGGTCATTTTTACCTACTCTTTAAAAGTATTTTACAACACAACCTTCTAGACCTAGTAACTAAAAGCACGGAAAGTATATACTAGCACCTCACATAAGTGTTTAGGATTCTCTCTTTCACTCGGGTGTATAATAAATTATAACATAAGGGGGAAACCAAAAATCAACACTTATTACCTGTTACAGCATATAAATTATCATAGGCTTGGTAAAGGATCAAACCTCCACCGCTAGGTGCAAGCATTATTCATTACTATCTAAGAGGTCTTTTTAAGGGTTGTGAGGTGTAGGTGTAAGATAACATATAATGGAAATGAAAATGGATGGGATACATTTGGGTGAATTTGGAGTGGAAGGGTTAGTTAATTATTTACACGAATACACGCTGGTTAGATTGCTAAGCCAAGACTCGGACGAAGATATACAAACTCTACACAACTATACATCAATCACTTTCTTTTTCTTTTCTATTTTTATAATAACATAATACATCGTAACATGAGGTTTATAACACGTACCCCTACACTTGAGCTTTTACATGCTTGATATTTACAATCTAACTAATGACCCGATTTAAGGTGGATCAAAATAACATAAAGATCATTTAACAAACGTATGGGGGTATTGACTTAACTTTTCTTCCCCATTCTTTCGCGAAATAAATACTATCATGAATCCTAATTATCCCAAAATAGTTTTTACAAGGATAAGGACTTAGCAACTGTATACTCAAATAATTAACTTGGGTTAAAACAATAATGTACTAAAAATTGAGTACATACAAGGTGGGCTAAGGCGATTTGGGTGTAATGATTGGTTCAAGGGTGAAAATGCTCTTCATTAATAATCTGAATCCACCAAAAAAGTACGAAAGCCATGAAAAAGGATAGGCTCGGAGGGTTGTACTAGGGGTATCCTGCACTAAAAATGAGTGCATGGCAAGGGTGTGGGATAGTTATATGATCGGTGTGACCATCATAACAATTACAGGTTTAAAACATGGGTTAATCCTAATGCCTCTTATCAAGCAAATCCTAATACTTACTATGCGGTCTCGGGATGCATCACAAAAACAAGTTCTAGAATTTAATATACTACCGGGAATTTAATATATACGGTACATCATTATAATATAATATCGATTTAATGCTCTTAGAAAAGGCGACAAAGACACACGTTCACATCCTAATGACGAATTAGACAACATGTTTGTGACTGCTCAACTCCTTTAACGACCGAAGCTTAAAGGTATAAACTATCTTGGGTATTAATAATAGATACCCGAATTCCTATAGATCTAAAGGCGAACCTCACATTTTTAGGGTAGAATTGTGAGGGTTTGTGTGCTAGTCATATACATTCCTATCCATGAGATGCTAGTAATACTCGGTTTTCGTCGGTATGTGTCATAAAAAATTTAAAATTTGGGCGGTCATATTACCTTTGTGCTATGTGTTGATATATTACCTTTATTTTAAGGGACAAAAGCAAATGGCAAATGAAAGAATAGTTTCTAAGGCTTATTCCCCCCCCCCCACACTTAAGTTGAACATTATCCCCAATATTCTATAAAGATACCCGTAAAAACGAATTAAAGTGAAAAAAAATAAGGAAAAGAAACTAGTACTCCCCTGGTTTGCTTAATAATGGAGAAGAAACATGCGATAACTGGTTAAATAGTCATCCAAGAATTGTACCAATGAACACTTCCTAAGAACTTCCAAGCTTCTCTATCATCAAAAATATAACCGTAAATCAAAGACAAAGGACAAACTAATACCAAGCAATAAAAAAATGTGTGATTTAATAATTACAATGTGAAATAGGGTTAACTTATAAGCAGTAAAGATAGATGAGAGCCCCACACACTCCCTTCACACTCAATCAATGTTAGTCTCATAGTTTTGCAGGTTTACAAAAGAATAGTACATATTTTAAATGTTGTACAAGTTACATTTTCAAAAATAATTAAAAACTTTAAGTTTTCTGGACCTGGGCATTTGACGCCGTCAGGAAAATACTGACCCCGTCATAGGTGTCGTGGCGACGGCGTCGCGTGTAAATCATGACACCGTCTCTACGTTCGATGAAAGATTTCCTGCACTTGATTCCATAAGTTAATTCCTGTACAAATGGATGCATAGAACCTGAGTTTTGACAATTTACTCATATGACTCGAAACTGACGCGAATTAATCTAAACAATTTATTTAACATGCTTGAACTTGGTTCAAAAACCGGATAATTCCCTTACACTTATTATTTGCAAAATACCTTTGATTGAAATTAAGACGAGGTTAAAAACAAAATAAATCATGATTACAAGATTGGGGTTCGAACATGATAGAATAAAATGAAAAGAATAAAACACAAGACACTCCTAATGTGCGTGAAAAATAAAATTGGGTTGCCTCCCAAGAAGCACTTTTCTTTATTTTACGAGTCTTGTAGCTAGACTCGAAGTCACACGCTCTTACGTGACTTCTCCTTGGTCTTCAAGAGTTACATCATCGTCTCTGTTGGTGTCCAATAAGTTATTTTGATACGGTTTCACCCGTTGTTTATTTACGATAAATTCACTTCCTTCTTTATCGTACAGCTCAATCGCTTCATTTTTCATGTCTTTACTTACTGAAAATGGTCCGTACCATCTTGACTTTAGTTTCTCGGGGAATAGTCTTAAACGTGAATTAAAAAGAAGTGCCTTATCGCCTTTTTCATAGTTAATTGGAAATTTTATTCGTTTATCGTGCCACCTTTTTATTCTTTCGTTATATGAGATGGATGATTCGTAGGCGTCCAGCCTCATTTTGTCCAACTCATTAATCTGTAAGAACCGGTTTTCCCCAGCTTTCATAAGGTCTATGTTGCAGTTTTTTATGGCCCTAAGGCTTTATGTTCCAATTTGACAGGAAGATGACATGCCTTGTCGTAGATTATCCTAAACGGGGTCGTCCCTAAAGGGGTTTTAAATGTTGTCTGGAATGCCCATAATGCATCATCTAATTTGTATGGCCAGTCTTTCCTGTTGTTCCTGATGGGTTTTTCAAGAATACGCTTTATTGCTTGGTTTGTGTTCTGGACTTGCCCATTTGTCTGAGGGTGATACGCGGTTGAGAATCGGTGAACCACTCCATACCTTTTCATTGCTTTATCCATTTGTTTGTTACAGAAATGGGTACCCCTATCGCTAATAAGGGCCTTTGGTATTCCAAATCGAGCGAATAGTCTCTTGAGGAAGTTTACTACGTTTCAAGCATCATTGGTGGGGAAGGCCTGAGCCTCTACCCACTTTGATACATAGTCAATAGCTACCCACTTTGATACATAGTCAATAGCTACCAGAACATATTTGTTTCCGTTTGAAGAGGGGAAAGGTCCCATAAAGTCAATCCCCCACACATCAAATATTTCGCAGACTTGGATATATTTCTGAGGTGTTTCGTCCCTTGATGATATGTTTCCTGCTCGCTGACATGCATCGCAGACCTGGACCAACTTACGTGCATAGCGAAAGATATGTGGCCAGTAAAACCCGGCCTCGAAGAATTTTCTTGCGGTGGTGGCGATGCCATGATGTCTTCCGGATGGTCCGCTGTGACATTGTCGAAGAATTTGTGATGCCTCATCTCCGGCCATGCATCTTCATATGATTCGGTCAGCACACTGTTTGAATAGGAAAGGCTCGTCCCAAAAGTAATGCCTCAAATCGCTGAAGAGTTTTTATTTCTCTTGACGGGGTGGATCGGAAGGGCAGTACTCGGCTAGCTAAATAGTTAACATAGTCGGCATACCACGGTTCGTTATTCTTGTTGGAGATTGCCATCAATTCCCTTATCTCAGCCCTGGTTAGCTTCCTAAGTTTGGGGTTTTTGAGTTGGGAGAGATGATCAGCTGCTAGATTTTCAGCACCTTTCTTATCACGGATCTCGATATCGAATTCTTGGAGGAACAAGATCCATCGAATTAGGCGTGGTTTTGCATCTTGTTTTGTGAATAGATATCGTAGGGCAGAATGATTCATGAAAACGATGGTCTTGGATAAGACCAGGTATTGACGGAATTTGTCGAATGCAAAGACAACAACCAGAAGCTCCTTTTCGATAGTTGTGTAGTTTTCTTGTGCTTCGTTCATTGTTTTGCTAGCGTAGTGTATGGGCTTGAAATGTTTGTCACTCCTTTGTCCTAGTATTGCCCCGACAGCATAATCACTCGCGTCGCACATGATTTCAAATGGTAATGACCAATCTGGCTTGATCATGATTGGTGCCTGCGTCAGTTCGCGTTTTTAATGGTGTCAAAAAATTGGGCCCCCCTTGGATGCATTCTTCGACAAGTTGAATGGTGCAAACTTTTAACTCGACTGGGTCATTGGGCGTGCGATTTGTGGGAAAACTTTTATGAATCTTCTATAGAAACCAGCATGTCCTAGAAAGCTTCGAATGGCTTTCACATTCGTTGGGTATGGTAGTTTGGAAATTACCTTGATTTTTGCTTTATCGACCTCAATCCCAGAACCTGAGACCTTATGGCCGAGGACGATTCCTTCCTTTACCATGAAGTGGCATTTTTCCCAATTCAATACAAGGTTGGTTTCCTCATACCTTTTTAGCATCTTCTCAAGGTTTTTAAGGCAATGGTCGAAAGAGCTACCAAAGACTGAGAAATTGTCCATGAATACCTCTATGCTATCCTCAATAAGCTCATGGAATATAGCTATCATGCAGCGTTGAAAAGTGGTCGGGGCATTGCATAATCCGAAGGGCATTCGTTTGTATGCGAAGGTCCTGTAAGGGCAGGTGAACGTGGTTTTCTCTTGATCTTTAAGGGCGATAGGGATTTGAAAGTATCCAAAAAAACCCGTCTAGGAAGCAGTAGTATTCATGCCCAGCTAGTCGTTCGAGCATCTGATCGATAAACAGAAGTGGAAATTGATCTTTCCGGGTTGCGTTATTCAACTTACGATAGTTGATACATACGCGCCATCCGGTGACTGTTTATTGCGGGATGAATCCTTCTCATTCTTTACTACGATCATTCCTCCCTTCTTTGGGACAACCTGGACAGGGATTACCCAAGGACTGTCGGCGATGGGATAGATTAATCCTACGTCAAGGTTTTTTATGACTTCCTTTTTTACTACATCCTTGATGTTGGGGTTAACTCGTCTCTGAGGTTGGACACTTGGTTTAAACTTGTCTTCCATGAGGATTTTGTAAGTACAGAAGGATGAGTGGATCCCTTTAATGTCCGCAATACTCCAAGCGATCGCCCCTTTATGATTCTGAAGAACCTCGAGGAGTTTGGTTTTTTTGACGGTAGACAATGCGGATGAGATGACCACTGGGAGTTGGTTGTTTTCTTGGAGGAAAGCGTACTCAAGGTGTTCGGGTAATTCCTTCAATTCGAGTTTGGGTGGTTCCACGCTTGATGGTTTTAGTCGATTTTCCGGGGCTTTCCATTCGAGTGGTTTCACCGGCTCTGTCCTCGGGTAGAAGGATACTGCAAGCACCTTGTTAGGATCGTCCCCTTCTTCTTCTTTAGTCCATTCTCCATCATGGTTTACTGTTTCGACCCATTGTTCCTGGACCAGCTTAGCGGTGTGATCGGCACATTATAGGTAATCGTCACGGGAGTGTTTGGATTTCATGGATTTCCCAATGTTGAAGGTGACGGTTTCACTTCCGACCCTTAAACTCAATTTTTCTTCGTAAACATCAATTACGGCTCTTGTCATGGCGAGGAAGGGCCTCCCCAAAATGATTAGGACTAGCTCGTCTTCGTCCATTTCCAAAACTACAAAGTCAACTAGGAAGATAAACTTGCTTATTTTCACCAATAGATTCTCGCAGACCCCGTTGGGGTATTTGATAGATCGATCGGCTAGTTAAATACTCATTTTGGTAGGTTTAAGTTTAGAAATTCCTAATCGTCTGAAGAGAGAATGTGGCATGAGATTTACGCTTGCTCCTAAATCAGCAAGGTCTTTCTTGACTGCTAAAGGTCCGATAAGACATGGCAGTGTGAAGCTTCCTGGATCCCCTTCTTTTTGGGGCAGACTCCTTTGAATAATAGCGGAACACTTCTCACTAAGTTTGACTGAGGAGGCCGCTTTCTCAAGTTTCTCCTTATGCGAAAGTTGATCTTTCAAAACCTTGGCTCCCTTTGGCATGTGAATCATAGCTTCAAGGAATGGCAGATTGATATGAATTTGCTTAAAGGTTGAGAGAAGTCGCTCATCCTCGTCATCCTTTTTCTGCTTCTTTAATCTGGACGGAAAAGGTAGATTGGATGACTTGGAAGGTTGGTAAAGGATGGATGGCCAAGGGGCGGGTTCTTGTATCATGCTTGGTTTTGCGCCCTTAGTCCCTTCTTTTTCGGTTTCCCCCTCGGTGAAGTTGGCAGTTGATGGTCATGGCGGGGCTGGAAAAGGTGGGTCTTGTGTGCTAATTCCTGATCGAGTTGTTATGGCGAAAGTTTCTGCTTCAGGTTCAGGAGTTTTGCTTTTGTTGAATGTTGAAAGTATTTGGGAGTACTGTTCACGCAATTCCTTACGGTGTTGGACAAGCATATCTCCTATCCCTTTTGTGTGAGACTTCTTTTCGAGCATGAAGTTGGCAAGCTCATCCTTAAACTTACTTCTAATAATCCACTCGAGGCCATCCTCTCCTTTTTCTTTACATTTGTTGTTCCCTCATGGTGGGGTATCGTCGTTCTGATAGAACCTCAGAAGGAAAGGGTCATCGTAGATGTCTCCCCCTGGTTAGTTTGTTTGCATTCATCGGCCTCGTGAGATCCTCCGCAGTAGTCGTAGATTAGGTATGGGTTTTTTAACCCAACCTCTCGAGTAGGTGTTTCGAGGTAGGAAATTTGATTGCAAGCCCTTTTTAGGCGCCCCTTCAATGTAGGTTGCATTGCTTCTGAAATAGAAGAAATGTTCATGGGTGGTGACATGTCATCCCACGGATCATCTTGGTATTGGACATATTCTTCAATTCGATTCCACCATTCTTCTTCGGTGAGAGAGTCGAAGCGGAATTGGGCGAATTGGTCGAGTTTCCTACGGTCGTCCTGGGATATGTTATCATGAAAGATTTGTACCAGAAGCCATTTCTGTATTCCATGATGGGGAACCTATTTGATTAAGTCCTGAAAACGGATCTAGGCTCTTTTGATGGGTTCGTCGTCCCCTTGTTTGAATCGGAGGATTAAATCTCTAAGGGCCGAGGTACGTCCTACCGGAAAGAAATGGTCAAGGAATCGTGACACGAGCTGATCCCATGTCGTGATTTGAGTGGGGGTATTCTGTCAAGCCATTCTGTCGCTTTTTCTTTGAGGGAGAAGTAGAATAATCTTAACCCAAATGTATCCCTTGTGGCTTCGCCAGCTTGTATGTTATCGACGATGCTCAAGTAGTACCTAATATGAAGGAGAGGGTCCTCGTTTCTTAATCCTTGGAATGTGCACGTGTTTTGAATTAACCAGATGTCGCGTGAGTCGACGATTCTTCCAGTTTGTTCGGTTGGAAAGGTAATTGGATTTAGGAAACCAGAGGAATTAGGATGAGAATGTTTGTGTAAGGTCTTTGGAGGCGTTGGCGGTTTGGCTCCAGTGTTGTAGGAGGAGGATGCTTCATTATCAAAGAGGTTTCTTCCGGCTATAGCAAGAGATTCATTTTGATGTGAACGTAGGGCGGCTTTCCTACGCCTCCGGAATTCTCTTTCGGGTTCGTTGAGAGGTTTCGTTAACCTCTTAACGGTGCTACGCGTCATGATGACAGATTTACGAGATAGATAACACCAAGAAAAGATAGACTACGAGAAAGCTAATATGCGGAAATTAAATCTTACTTGAAAGGATTCAAGCAAGCAGAACTATGATCAAAACCTAACTATTCCCCGACAGCGGCGCTAAAAACTTGTTGCGGTTGTCGTAAGGGACTTCTACAAGAAGTTTTACAACTCCCTAGGCAGTGTACTTAATCGTTGTAGTGTAGTATAGGCAAGACTCGACGGTTGTTATCGTTCTCTAGGGGAATAGGTTGGGAAGGCTTGATCACGGTCTAACAGAATTCTAGGGGTTGAGAGAATATTATTTTTGTGTTTTTATATTTTATGAAAGCAATAAATCATATGTTTGAGAGGTTGGTTGATTTTAGCTATTAGACTAAATATTTTACAACACAACCTTCTAGACGTAGTTTATTATTAGATAAAACTCTTATACTAGCAAAACACTAAATAAAATATACAAAATCAATAATAAAAACAATATTGATTCATATTCATTTTTTTTTTTTGAACGGCAAATGGAATTTTATTAAAAAAGGGCTAGAAAGAAACTAGCAGACGATATACACGCAAAAACGATCCAACAAACAAAGAACGAAAAGGAACAGAAAAACTCTAACGAAACGAACTCGCAAAACAACCAAAGGCTATTAGAATAAGAAAGATCCCACCATGGCGCCAACTGAATTAACTCCCATGAACGAAACCGAACACCCGAGGCATCATACCAAAAAGCGATCTAACCGGCATCCTTTGTTTGTCTCGATAAGGCATTATGAAGAAGAATAGCTTCTTTAACGTTGCCATAATAACTCCAAATCTGAAGATCGCTAGGAAAATAATCTTTCCACGAACGTAGTTGCGCGAGAGAGAACAACCCGTGTATATTTCCATTGGGGTCTCTATAGCTCCATCGTTTATCAGAATCTATCTCGTCACTAGTTAGAGGACCAATATAATCAATCCACGAAGAACCAGACTCAACAGCAATATTTAAATCATTACCCGGGGGTGTAGATGGAGGCGCAATGATGGAGTCTTTTTCAGGAGCAATAACTGGCGTAACATCCTCATTATCATCAGTGGTAACATTACCACAATCACCCTGAGAATGAACTCCAAGAATCTCACCAGCATCATCTTCCAAATTCTTTTCCATGCAATCCTTAATACACCCATCATTATACAAGACCGAATCATCACGAATCTCGCCTTCTTCAAAGGAGTCCACAAGATCACTTTCCACCCCACGAACATCCTCCTCTCGCAAAACCCGACTAGAAGGCGACACCGAATCATTGTTAACATTCTTAGGGGAATCTGAATCACAACTATCGACATCCAAATGCTCCTCATTTTCCAAACTTTCATCCAAACTAGGACCCTCTGCATCCTTCCTTTCCAGAGGATTAGACTCGGAATTGACCTCCATCGATTCAATATTGGGCGCCCAATATGCAAACTCAGTAGCGATAATACGATAAGTCCGATTACGATATGAAACTATAAAGGACTCTATCACACGATGTAAAGACTCTGTAAGGACACAAACCTTCCCATGAGACATTGGTCCATCACTTACCATATCCGTAAACACGCTGCTTCCCCACCGACCACCCAACTTCTTATAAACCTCTGGAGCCCATGATGCCAATGGCAGACCCACCAGGTCTATCCAAACACATCTTTCATCTGGAATAAAATCGTGAGAAACATCTTTGAACTCCAAAAATATCTCTTTTAACGCCTTTGAAGTCTTGACGCTTTCCACTTGATCCATAGAGTCGAATTCCAACCAAACCCAACGTCCCCCAACATATCTAAGACCAACATCATCGAATCCCTCAGAAGACATATGTTTTAGAAGCTCTGAAATGACACTTAAATCTTTAACTTTAGCAAGAATACTACGCTCCATACCATCCAAATCAATACAATCGTCTACCGAGATAGACATCACCGCTTCATTACCCGCTTCCTTATATACCTTGTTACAATCCGACACCCCCACAGATTCTGCTCCAGCATTACTTGTACCGTATTTGCCCGACATGTCCACTGATTTGTTGCCCAGGACCGCTTTAGCATACGAGTTAAAAGACTGAAAAACATTTTCGTTGATACTAACAGATTGAGAGTTCGAACCTACACTGGGTTTGCCGTCCCCAGAACGTTCCACAGGTCTATTATAAGTTCGACCATACTTCGCCACATCGGCAAATAAATGAAAACCACCCATCCATGCCGTTCTTAGATTGGAAACTAACTGATTGATATCATTAACGTTTATAAAACGTACAAAACCAAATCGATGACCCGATTTGGATCTCTTTGCAGCTATGTAAACATCGATCACCACACCCCATTTGTTACAAATATCCCAAAGATCTTGGACCGACGCATTCCATGGGATATTAGAAACAAAGATTGATGAAAACGACTTATGTTCCTCACGAAAATTAGGATGGGATTTGTTGGGAATACCTTTGTTACGTTGCTCTTGACGACGATTATTGTCGAGATGATCGTTCCTTTTGCTTTCTGAATAATTATTAGATCGGTGACCTGTGCCAATTGCCATCGTTATTTAACAACAGAATAGCCAAGATCCGAAAATAGGATTGAAAACGCATATCATATGTGAAGATGGGGATTTCGCCAATCCTTAGTAAGAATTGAATTTGAATTGAAAAAATAATTGATCGCCTTGATTCATATTCATTTGGTTAGAACATCTACTATAAAAGGTTTATAAACAAGTTTAAGAAATTTGAACATGTTTATGAATTATTTCAACCATAGTGACAAGTTATTATAAATCTAGGTAGCATCAAAAGATCTTAGTTCTTAGACTTCTTCATAAACTCAACACAATTAATATATTTGTAATATGAAGCGTTTATAAAGTTGTAACACTTATTTTTCATAGTGAGAAAAAGTTTATAAACTCAAAAAGTTAATAATTTATGGATTTGTGATGATATGAAACAATTATATAACTTTACTAGCTTAAAGACCCGTGTAACCCCGGGTGTAGTTTAAAGATTTTTTTTAAAGAATAACGTGTGTAAATAACAAAAAAACAAAGAACGTAACAATGTTTCATTAATATTTGAAAGGATAAATAAGTAATAAGTCAAACATTCGACAAACAATTGAGTTTGTAGCAATTAAAATAAGAAATGTCCATGCATTTTCGTCTTCAAACTTGATGGTCTTGAAGAGTATAGTGAGACACATTGAAGTAATTTCTAAATGTTTCTTCCTCCTAACAGTTCATGCCAAAAAAAGAACGCAAGTTAAAGTAGGTATGATTGGTAATATATATGATTAGCAAATATTGTATAGAACATGTCATATGTATTGTACGTACCACTTGAAATTTGATCATAGACCGTGAAGCACTTCTTTGTAGATGACATTTGTAGTGGTTTTCGAAACATTACCTTCGTCATCACAAATGACAACCTTCAAACCTCGTTTTCTTTTGACTCTTGAAAGAGCAACATATAATTGTCCATGTGTGAAAACGGGACGTGGCAGGTACAAACCAACTTTTAAATGCGATTGACCATGGCTCTTGTTAATTGTCATAGCAAACGTAAGTGACAAAGGATATTGTTTCCTTATAATCTTTAGCGGTAGATGCTTATCAGACGGAGTAATTCTCAACCGTGGTATGACAACCTTCTTTCCAAAGTGTGTTCCATTAATCATTTGTGCTTGAATCCCGTTACATAATCCATTTGCTTGATCATAATCATATTCATTCTAAATCTTTTTGATACAAGTTTATGCAGAAACTATGTATGTAAATCAACTCCATCTGATTGTATTATAGTAACCAATTTAATCGTCAAGTTCCACAAGAAGAACGAACTAAACTTGGATAGATAAGTTAGTACAAATCAATTGTTTTATCTTTCGTTTCTTTTAAATATCACTATAAGATTAAGACCATGTATAAATATGATGATACAAATCAGTTGTTTTATAAGTTATGGACTGGTAACTAACATCATTTGTGTTTGTGATACAATACACAACGAAATACATAGATAAGTAACCATTAACCCGTAAGCATTAAAGTAGCAGAAATAGTAAAATTCCTAAATATAAAGATTAACACGTTTTACACTCTCTTCCACCCATACTACACCCACCTATCTCATTTGGTTTAAATTAGCTAACTACCATGCTCACGTACATAAGTGTACACACATTTCAATCCATGTATCAACGTGTTTTGCAGCCAATCGTAATCTTGTTTAACACTCGTCCAAAAACCTGAAAGTGAAAAATAATGCTTAAAGTAAAAGATGAAAACGATCCATCGATAAAAATAGATAGCTCAAACCTGAAAGTGATAAATATTGTATCAACTTGTATAGTACTTGTTTTAGTGAGATGTCAAAAAGTGGTCCAATCTCTATTCTTCATTATCAATCTCCTTTTATCCTTAGTGTTTGAATTCGTTATAACCCCTGAAATTGGGATCAATCATTCATTGATTAAGCCCATATCGAGCGTGTTAGGCGATCTTCTCATCTTGGGATTTAAGGTTTAGATCTGTTTGTTTTCCCTTCAATCTAATCTCTTTTTAAATCAACCACAAATTGACTCCATTTCCGTTTCCTTTTCTCCTCGCCTCCATTAAACAAGATCTCCCTTCAATCCAAAGAACTCATCTCATCTGTTTATCATGGGTATCGATGATTGGCATGTAGTTTCTAGGAAGAAACATGGTTATAGATCTTATGAAGACGACGTGGCTAAGATCTCGATTTCGATTTACGTGTCTAATCTTCCAGAGACATTTTCGGCCAAGGATCTGTTTCATGCTTGTAATAAGTATGGACATGTTGTTGATTCTTTCATTCCACTGAAGAGATCAAAGGAAGGTAAAAGATTTGGATTTGTCAAATTTATCAATGTTTCTAATGTGGAAAGATTGGTGGGTAATTTATGTACGGTATGGGTTGGTCGTTATAAGTTACAGGCAAATAAGGCACGATTTGGCAGGCCACCTTTGAATGGCAGGAACATTCGTAATTCGAAGAGTGATGATAGACATTTAGGTGGGTTCAAGGAGCCTAATGTTAGGCCAACGAATGGGAATAAAGAAACCAGGAATAATTCGTTTGCTTCTGTGTTGAAATCGAACCAGCCTAATAATTTGTCATCTTCTAATATGATTCATGATTCCTCACCTGCTATTGCTCTTGATGATGATTGCTTATCAGCCAATGATCTCTCTTGTGTTGCTATTGGGAAAATTAAAGATATTAACGCCCTATCTAACCTTTCTGTCATCCTTAACGATGAGGGCCATGTTGAATTTTAGTGAAATACTTTGTTAATGGGATCAAATATGTTGTGAACATGCTCGATTGATTATAAAGTTACACTTAAACCTAATATCATTTACCATAGAGCAATTGCATATACCTTAACTTTGCATTTACTTAACTGAAATTTCAAATAAGCCTAATAGTGCAACATGCCTATACCATTTACCAATTAAAGGTGCATTCGACACAAAAAGAGCCACTCTTTGGTAAACGGGTTGAAATTCTAATATGTACATCATTAATCTGCCCTCGTCGAAGGAAAACAGATTTTGGATAACTGAAAAAATGTATTGGTCGAGGTGCAACAATATGCTGGCAATTTTTGTAGAAGAATTGAAACAATTGATATAGAGTATCTATGAGCCTATGATGAACCTGATGACCACCTTTCATTTATAATGCACCAACCCATGGCCTGTTTTATTATGAAATCTCATGAACGTATGTATTTTTTACTCAATATCTAATATCCCATCACTGTAATCATAATAGCAAACTATAATGTACTTATTAAAAAAATGAACCTGATGATCTATAGTGATTCCTTTTTTTGTTTCTTTTAAGTAATGTAAACTGTAATTTTCTTTAACACTCAACCAATAACCTGAAAGTGAAAAATAATGTTAAAAGCAGAAGCTTTTTGGGTAAAACGTTAAAAGCAGAAGCTCAAATTAATAAAAATAGATAGCTTAAGTAACCATTGTGTAAAGCCAAAAAGCTTATGCTTATGGACTTATGGAACCAATGTTAGAAAAGCCCTTTTGGTGTGGCTTCTTGAGAAAGGTCGTGACTTGACCCGGACATAACTCAAAGCCATGTTGACATGCTATACAGGGCCGTCTTTAGGGGAGTGCGGGAGGTGCTATTGCACAGGGCCACCGCTTAAAGAGGGCCACAAGATTTCATGCACTTGTATTATATATATATACACAATATGATGCTAGAGTTAAATTAGTTCATGCACTACCGATGCATATGTATTTTGTGTGTTTGTTCAATGGCCTCTTTGTGGTGATGGCACGAGGCCACCGAAATTCATGAGACGGCCCTGATGCTATACCACCACTTTCCAGGCAGATCAACTACAATGATACCAACTGTCTTTTATAAATGAAGAGTTGTATGCTTATAATATTTAAGTGTTGAGTATATATACCTGCAATTACGATTGCATCACACAACCTTTTGGCCATACCTACCTCACAATATCCATCATTCGGTATAACCACATGTGGCTCTCGAAGCTTAACCACCAGAGTAATGTCAAGGATCTAAATTATGTTCGCATGATCATAATTATATAGTAAATATAATAAATATTAGCATTTTGTTGCAACCTATATTATCATATACAAACTTCTTAAAACTCATCACCTCTTATAAAATAAAGCCTTTTAGGAAGTTTTATTATCAGTTTTATTCAGCCATCCTGTAAAAATGTCTTTTTATTCGACCCATTTGAGATTTAAAAGAAACAAATGACTCACAAGCAAGTTGCAACAATTCCGACGGTAGAGATAGCTATTAATAAATGATTTTTGAATTTACGCTACTTAATTATCATAAACTTAAAGATTTAATTATGTCCGGTGATTTAGGAAAAAGTTGTGAACCCGTGTACCTTAATTTGGTTTTATGCATAAAGTTTCAAGCCACTTGACAGGTAAGAACAATGGGTCACAACGGTATAAACACAATTGCGGAAGCAAAACCTTCGTCTGACAGCACTTGCCCAAACCCGTATGAACCTATGAGGATGCAAACAAATAGGGAAAAATAAAAACAACTCTAATCAGCCCATAACAGTCTCAAATCAGCCCCAAAACAGTAGATAATAAATGTAATCAAACACACAGCAAGAACACCAAAGTTTTAGAGTGAAAAACCCCAAAACGGGTAAAAACCACGGGACACCTAGTGCCGCTTAAATTCACTATCAACGAGAAGAGGTACACAAGGTCTTCTCTAGATAACACTAGAGGTATACAACAAACATCATAATCTTGGAATCAAGCATCAAGATATATGGCAACAATCAAAGAACAAGAAAGGAAGAATATCACCAAATAAGATGCAATCTGCCCAGGTATGAAAACGGACTTCCAGGCCTCAAAATCAAAATCCCAACGGTCAGAACCTTCCTCTCGATGTCAGGAAGCTACAGTCCGAAAATCGTGACGATCCGACGGTGCAATCTCCGGTGATCGGAAAAACACTGCAGATGGGTTTGGGTGATATCTTACTCCGAAAATCTCTTTCTTTTCTGTTATTTTCTTCTCCTCACAACTCTTCACACATCTTACTGCTAACCACAATAATAAGAGTCCTTAAATAGACCCAAGATGGGCCTCAATGTGTTGGGCTATTAATCCTCATGGGCTAAGAAAAAATACCCAACAAATCTCCCCCTTTTCTGCCTATGAGGATGAGTTCGCCATCCCGGCGATCGAGCAACACACCTTCAACTTTTCTCTTGCTACAGCCTTTGTCAACATATCGGAGGCATTATCATCCGTATGAACTTTATTAAGTTCAAACATACCATCTTCAATGGCATCTCTAATCCAATGATAACGGATATCAATATGTTTTGTTCTTTTGTGAAACATCGAATTCTTAGCAAGGTGAATAGCACTTTGATTGTCACAAAGAACCGCATAACGTTGTTGCTTGAAACCAAGTTCTTGCAAAAACCTTTTCAACCACAATAGTTCTTTGCACGCTTCCGTTGCTGCCATATACTCAGCCTCTGTTGTAGACAATGCCACACACTTTTGCAATCTAGATTGCCATGAAACTGCTCCCCCTGCAAAGGTCATCAAATATCCAGAAGTGGATTTCATGTTGTCCTTATTTCCAGCCATATCTGAGTCTGTGAAACCAACAAGCATGGGTTTCCCATTTCCAAATGTGATACCCAATTTGGAAGTACCTCGCAGATATCTAAATATCCATTTAACAGCTTCCCAATGCTTCTTACCAGGATTGGACAGGAACCGACTGACAACACCAACTGCATGAGCTAAATCCGGCCTTGTACACACCATAGCATACATCAAGCTACCAACCGCTGAGGCATATGGAACTCTATCCATCTTTTCAATATTCTTCTTGGAAGAGGGGCAATCTTTATCAGTTAGCTTAAAGTTGGTAGTAAGAGGGGAACTAACCACTTTAGCTTTATCCATGTTGAACCTGCATAGCACCTTCTCAATATATTGCTCTTGTGATATATGCAACTTCTTGGCACCTCTATCACGGAAAATCCGAATGCCAATGATCTGTTTTGCTGGCCCCAAGTCTTTCATAGAAAAAGACTTGCTCAAATCTCGCTTCAATTGGGCAATTCTTCCAATGTTCTTGCCAACAATCAGCATATCATCAACATATAGCAACAAGATGATAAAGTCATCATCACCAAACTTCTGAAAGAAAACACAGTGATCTGAAGAAGTCTTTCGGTAGCCTTGCTTCCCTATGACCGACTCAAATTTCTTGTACCACTGTCTCGGTGCTTGCTTCAACCCGTACAAACTTTTCTGAAGTCTACACACGTAGCCTTCCTTCCCCTTAACCTGAAAACCTTCAGGTTGCTCCATGTAGATTTCTTTATCCAGATCACCATGAAGAAAAGCTGTCTTGACATCCATTTGCTCCACCTCAAGATCGAGGCTAGCCGCCAAACCAAGAACAACTCGAATTGATCCCATCTTCACAACCGGAGAGAAAATCTCATCAAAATCAATACCTCTTTTCTGACTGAAACCTTTAACCACCAATCTGGCCTTGTACCTCGGTCTAGAAGTATGTTCTTCAGTCTTCAATTTGTAAACCCATTTGTTTTTCAAAGCTCTCTTGCCCTTAGGCAGCTTCACCAACTCAAAGGTATTGTTCTCATGCAAGGAATTCATTTCATCTTGCATGGCTTCAAACCATTATTGTTCTCATGCAAGGAATTCATCTCATCTTCTATGGCTTCAAACCATTCTTTTTTGTGTTCATCTTCCATAGCTTCTGCATAACACTCGGGCTCTCCCCCATCAGTAAGTAAAACATACTCATGTGCAGAATAGCGTGTGGAAGGATGATGATCTCTAGTAGACCGCCTAAGCGGAAGGAATGGTGGCATATCAGGTACTGGTAACTCAGGATGAACGTCTTCATCTAAGTTTGGTTGCTCTTGAGCATCAACATCATCAGCACCCTGTTCTTCATCATTCTGAATATCATCTCCAAACTGTGAGTCAAAATGTTTAGGAGGAACCGGATCCAAGTCAATAAGATCATCATTATGTTGAGGAATTGTCTCCCTCTCAACATTCTCAACATCTTTCAAAGTTTGATCTTCCTCAAACACTACATCTTGGCTACGAACAAGTCTCTTTTGAGCTGAATCATACAACCTGTACCCAAATTCATCTTGACCATATCCGAGGAACACACATGGCTTAGTCTTCACATCAAGCTTTGATCTTTCATCTTTAGGAATATGCACAAATGCCTTGCATC